>VDFB02129226.1:0-67276 GCA_007258455.2 Sequoia sempervirens
TTTTATGGCATTGGTGAATTGGCCCAATGCGGATTTATGATATGACATTGGTGAGTTTTCCCAATGTGGATTGTGTTATGACATTTGTGCTTGTACCAAGTCATGACTTGTATTAGATTCATTATGTAATTTGGATGATTGATTGATATATGATATGTATGCGGAGTGTTTTCATTGTGAATGGTGTGTGTGTAAGCCCTCTCACCATGTTTTTAGTGTGAGTGTTGTGCTTGTGGCTCGTGTGACTATCTCCTAGCATGGTGGGAGTGGATCATTTGATTCCATGAGGTTGGGTGGTGTGGTAACAACTGCTGGGGACTAGAAGTTTGAGGATCGAGCTTGAGTTAGTACCATGTTGTAGTAAGTTTAATTTATACTATTAAGTACTTCATTCAAATGTAAAATATATATTTAAAGGATGTTTGAGTCTTATTGTTGTAAATTGTATCATTTGATAAAGGAGAAGATTATTGGTTCATTTATGTATCTCAGTGTTGGTACTGAGCATGATTTCTTTATGATTTTCTATGTCCTAATGTGCAAAGACTAAAATGAACTTAGGAACATTTATTTTTGTGCTTAAAATGAATTTAAGAGTCATCTTTCATAGTTGGGTGAACTGGTGATGTAACTAGGCAACCTTGTCTTACCCAAGATTAACCCAACTTGTCTAGAAATTGTCAAACACTATTTGGGTGGCCTTGTTAGTAGTGGGGAAGCCTGGTACCATACTAGGGTGCCTTGGTTGAAAATGGGGTGGCTTGGTTTGGCAAGGTTAAAACTCAAGTTTTTGTCTCTCTATTGGGGTAGCCTAATCCTATGGTTGGGTGGCTTAGTTCCCCATAAAAAAATAGAATGTAAACCCTCTTAACCTTAGTTAACTAGTGGCTTTCTAAGCCTAATTCCACCAAAAAAATAGTTTTTATGCCTTGTAGTTTTCCTATTCTAGTCGTTTTATTCGTCGAAACCCTCGAAAGCCTAGTCAAGTTTCTTTGTTTTAGGAATTGATCTTTCTTCCTTATTTTGAGGCATCGTATGGGAATACCATGTAAATGAAAGTTGTTCCTCATATTCCCATGGGTCTAGTTGTGTTGTGTTCATGTTTTCATGTGTTGCAATTGAGAACTTGTGGCTTCTCTTGCCTCATTTTGCACATCTTCTCAAGTCTATAATCAAACCTAGGGTTAGGGAGATTGTGCACCTAGTCTTGTGAAGGCATCGAAAGGTTGTAATACTTCATGGTTGGCCTTGTTAGTGCACTCAAAATTACTCATAGGTCATGAGGTGTTGTGGATTTGTATCCTTCCACTTGTGTGTTGTGTTGTGACGAGATTTCTTAGGAAGTGTATGGTTGTTTGGAAGTGATTCATCATTATTCCAACTTGTGGCGAGTTTGTGCCTCTTGGTTAGGAAACCTCTTGTGAAGGTTGTCTCTATGTTTAGAGTTGTTTAGTGTTTCTAGGTGTGGATTGGAGGTTGATGATTCTCTAATCCTATCTTGGTGTGGTGTTGCAAGAGAACACAATCGTGGTTTAGTAACCAATCATTGTGTAGGTGTTGTCCTCTCTCTCTCTCTCTCTCTTGTATGTTCATCATGGTGGATTTATCCCATAAGTGGTTAGTCTTCCACTATTGCCACCTTGCTTATGCAATGGAAAATTTGTATCATTGTCTTCATCATTGTGTCCTTGTGACACTTGTGTGCATATTTTTGTGCAAGAGTTACAATATTCTTGCATTATTGTCGATGTTGTCCTTGTTTCAAAAAAAATGTTCCATCATATTTTGTTTTGAGTGTTTCGGTTTGGAACATTACACTAAAATCATTGAGTGTATGAATAATCCACTCATGGAAAAATATAACCTTCACATGCCACATTGGTACACATGTAATAACTATCATGAAAGTTTCTTGAGGAAGATGTGTCACCTTAATATATTTTATATTTCCCCTAATTTCCATATTCTTGCTTCCTCTTTTGGACACTTGGTTCACCTCGATCTCTTAGGAATGATTCATGATCACTTCCTATTTATACCACACTTTTGCTTCTCTAGAACTAACACCTTCACCAATGATCTTCCTTTCAAGCTGAACGTTACTTATAACAAGACTAGATTAATGACCTTCTAGCTACATAGAATACAGAGCCTAAATCCCAAAAGAGTATGTGGATCAACTAGTTAGATAGAACTATTTCCCTTGTACCCTATTTCTTCAATATTATAGTTAAAAATATATTTTCAATGATAGCTTATGCATGGCTAATCCCTCTTGGTTACCAATCCTCATAATATTTTCATTCAACAGTCAATTCCTAACACTAAGCATTTGGTCTACAAGCTAGTTGTTTACAAAGGCAAAGGTGCTCAAGTGTGTGCCCATATCTAGTGTACCAAATATGGAGACAAGGTACCAAAATACATCTTTCAATTTATGTAGCATAAACATAAAAAAGAGTAGATATAGTCCAACCACTCTTCTATTTGTAAGTGCCTAAAAATGGGCCAACATAGATGGAAAATTCCAATGATGATTTGATGGCTTAGCACACAACCTTATGTGACTTAAAATAATAAATAAAAATGCTCTCTTAACCAATTCTTAGCATGGTGGAATTGTCTAGTCAACCCCTAGGATCTTCCCTTTTATCATTTTATGCTCATTTGGTCATTTACTAGGCATTCATCCCTTTTTTCCTTTCTAATATTTAATTTGTAGTCTTTATGTGACATTTTTTTTACTCTATCAACTCACTTCTAGGTAATTATGTCTCTAACCCAATGAATACATGCTGACTACAATAAATGAATTATTGGTAAAAGTGGAAAATATGCTTGTTTACTTGTTTATCCCTTTTCTTCACATGACCCTTTCTTTCCACCCTTTTATTTCTTATCTTTGTTAGTTAGATGCACCCAACATAAAAATGATGATTTTTCCTATCTTTTTTTATTTTTTCCTCGATAGATAATTTTCTAAAATCATTTTCAAGGGTTTCCAACTTGATTACTTACAACTCCACCTTGAATCTAGAGCTTCTTTTTGGTTTTTCCTCTTCATTTTTAGATCTTACACCTTTACAAATAGCCTTTAAGATCTCCAAAACAACTACAACTAACCATACTCTTATCTCAATAGCTTTAAATATTTTATTTTAGCAGAGTCATAACATCAACCTCCTAGTGTCTTTCTTGACTCAATTGGTTTTAATCATTTTATGTTCTTCCACCACAAGAGGAGAAACCATTGTAGAGAGAGAGGATAAAAGCAAAATAGTTTGTTCTTTGATGATAAAAAACCACCATCATCATCTTTCTTTACATCTTGACTTCATTTTGTGTAGTTGTGGAAGTTCCATTTGCATGTATTTTGTTTGGTTTAGTTTGTTCATTAGATTAGATTAATGGTTAGTGTTATTATTTTTATTCCCCCATTTATTTAGTTTATTCATTAGATTAGATTAACACTTTGTTGTAAAGTTTGGATTTAGAACAAATTAGTTTTTTTTTAAATATTAGAGATAAAATAATAAGCTTAGTACATCCAACATATATTAGTTTATCGTGCTATATAATATACAAAAATAGACTGAGAGTCTACAAACAAAGAGTTCATAGGGTTATTACATCAGCCAAAAATATAAAAGGTTTTATAGACGATGCACAAATTGTCCAAATTTTAGGATCTATAGACAAAAAGGAGTTGCTAAAACAAGACTAATCCTATTGATTGGCAACTTTGTTGTTAGCTTCATCAACCTCCCCATCTGGTCTAGTCATCGAGAAGGCATCACTTTCATGTTGGGAATGGGGGTAGGGGCCCTTGTGTCTCACCTGTCTACCACCCGCTGCTCCATTATTAAAAGCCCTTTGGAATTTGTTAAAAGCTCTTAGGAAGGTCTTAGTTTCCCTGTTATTGAGTCTGCATGCATGACCACATCTAACATATTCCCTGTTGATTGCAACTGATCCTTCTCTACAAAGACTCACAAACTTGGGAGAAGACACCTCAATATGGAGAGATACCTATAGTACAACATTGAGAAACGCAAGTCTCTTGGATGACTTAGTAAGCACCCTCCTGGAGCCCTTAAATTTATCCTCATTCCTTGCTTTCCAAATGTTCCACAATATTTCATTAGATAAAAAATTCCAAAACTTAAAGCAATCCTTACTCATTATTTTTTCATAAATCAACACATTTTTCCAATTAACTTTATCATTATCCCAAATATTTAAATTATGACAGAAGAGTTTCCATATTTCCTTAGCATAAAAGTAGTCAAACAATATATGAACAACCGATTATGGGGTGTGAAAAATGTTGCACACTTCAATATCATTCAAGTTAGATTTAAACGGTAATCTTTGAAGTAGAACAATCCACTTAAAACATGCCTTTTTAGGCTCCACATTACTATTCCAAATATCAGAAAAGATTTTTTGCCAAGATTTATCATTAAGAGAAACATTCCAACACTGATTTAGACGTTCAAAGACTAAATTGTTGTAGTCTAGGTCTTTATAGATGGTTTTATCCTTGAGGTCAATTAGATTTCCCCCGTCCTTCCATACAAGATCATTGGCCACATCTAGCACCCTATCAGTGCTTGAAGAGAAGTTAATTTTTTTACAAGCCTCTAGCAATGTGGTGTGCATCCTTGTAGTGGAGGCGGGGAGATCAAATTCAACACTCAAGATCTCCCAACTCTTAACCTTTCCATCCTTTAGAATATTACTAAAGACCTTGACACCCTTTTGATTCTACATTATAGCCAAGCAGCCTTGGAGAAGAGCAAGCGGCTTGCCATTATGGTGGAGGTTCCACCAAATGGAACTATAGGTTTTGCAATGGGAGCTATGTAGGGTAATATTGGCTGATTTAAATTGGGCATTGTGCCTGGTAAGTTCCCAGGCCTTCCAAAGACTCCTGAAGACTAGGGACCTAGTAGGAGTCATGGGGTGGTTATTAATGAGAATGTCACACAGAGGAAAATGATTCCAAGCCTTAGCCCACTTTGGAGTGGTAGCCTAATATTATTCCTAATTAGCACCTTCCAAGGCTCATCGCCCACTAAGGCCTTCACTATCTATTTTGATGCAAGAGCAATCCCTTGCTACTTCAGGTCTTTTAGATTGAACTTCCACCATGCAATTTGTTTAAGCAACACTAGTCCCACCTCACCACATGCTTCTTTTTATTCTCTTTTCCATCAGACTAGAGGAACCCCCTTATTCTTTTTTGAATTTTTTTAATCTGACAACTGTAGAAGAACTAGAATGAAGCAAAACATATGTTGTAAGAGGATAGCACTTTTTGACATACCTGTACTCTACCTGCTAAGGATAGATATTGTCTGTTCCACCTTTCCAATTTCTTTTCAATTTTTGAACTGATCTAGTTCCACATTTCTTTGAGGTTTGAAATTAATAGCAAAGGGTATTCCTAAGTATCTTACTTGCATGCCTGGTCCACCCCATTGGAAACCATAATCCTTCATCCAATCAAGTGGGACCTCCTTCCAACCTAGCATAATGGACTTGGAGTTAGCAAATTTTGTCGCAAAAGATTGGGAGAACAACTCAAGTTTCCTCATTAGTTAATCCATGTTATCTTTAAGCAATTCTATAAAGAGGGAGGTGTTATCAACGAGTTGAACATTGATAAAATCATTGTTGTCAGGGAGTTTAATACCTTTAATCTTCGGTGAGAAAGAGTGGTCTTTTAATAGATAGAATAGTGCATTCGATGCAATGACAAAGAGGGTTGGTGCTAAGGGACATCCTTGTTGGATAAATCTCTCTAGCTTTACTTCCTTAGATAGTTTTCCATTCACGTCTAATTTTGCAGATGCATCCTTTAGGAGTGCATCCACCATTTTGCAAAATTCACTGGGAAAACCAAAGGCTTTGAGAATTGACCTTAAAAATTGCCACTCCACCCGGTCATAGGCCTTTTCAAAATCCAACAAAAACATTGCTACATTTCATCTAGAATTCTTGGCCCACTCCATAGCTTCCTAGATTGTTAAAAAATTCTCCAAGATATATCTTCCTTTTATAAATCCTGTTTGGGTAATGCTGATAAAATTTGGTAAGATGTTGACCAGCCTTAGAGCTAAAACATTTTCCAATATTTTATATGAAACATTCAAAAGAGTGATAGGCCTCCATTTTTTTACCAAGGTCTTGTCCCCCCCTTTTGGGAGGAGTTTGATAATAACTTTATTAATAGAGCTTCCTAATGAGCCGTTACTCAGAGCTTCTTCATATATCTATAGTAGGTCCTTACTTACCTAGTCTGAAAAACACATAGAATTCAATAGGGAGACCATCACAACCCGAGGAATTATCATTGTTCATTGAGGCTATTTCTCTTTTAATTTCTTCCTTGGAAATCCTTACTAAGAGCTTAGCCACATCATCCACCGAATTTTTCCTAGGGATGAGCTTTTCTATAGTATTTCTCTTAGACAAAGAATTTTCATTTTCTCCTTCTGAGGAGAATAACCTATTAAAGGAGTAGAACTGTTCTAAAATTTCCTCTTGAGAAGAAAGCATTTTTTCCCCATCCCAAATCTAATCAATTTGATCCTTAGCCTTCTTTTCCCTTAGGTAATTGAAGAAGAACTTTGAACCCCTATCCCTCATCTTTAACCAATTTAGCTTGGCCCTAGTTTTAAGCCCATTGATTTTATGGGCCCGGATTTTCCTTAGACTGTCCTTTGCTAAATCTAACTCCTCACCTAGTCTCACATCATATGAGTGCTGTTTAATTTTGGATTTAGCTTTAAACAATAACTCTTTGTACTCATTTTCTTCTCTCCTAGCATCCAACACACACTTTTTGCCAAATTTTTTGAAGAGATTCCTCCAAGCCTCCATATTAGAATTCCATCTTTTGATGGGTGTGGAGTCATTTAGAAGCCACTTATTTATTTCCCTTATAGATGCAATAACATCACAATAGCTGATGTTTTTTAGCAGTAGAGTGTTGAGGAAGAATGAGAACTTCCCTAGTGTATATGGGTATACACTCACTCTAACCTCCTTTTCATCTAGGGTAAAATTAAAGTAGTCCTTATTTTCATACACCCTGTCTAACCTACAATAGATTCTGCTACCCCCTTTCTGAGCATTGTGCCATGTAAACCAAATCCCTTTGCAATCTTTCTTACCCTTTTCCATAGAGTCAACTAGATTGAGTTTATGTTTTAGTCTTAACTAGAATTGCCTTTCATCGCCCTTCCAGGCCATGTCAATTCCTCCTCACTTGTCCTTCACCTACTCAATAATATTAAATTCCCCTCCCATAATCTAGGGGATCTCTAGAAGAGCAGCTAACCATTGTACAACAAAGAAATTTTGTCTCTGTAATTGTTTGGGGCATAAACTAAACAGACCCCAAATTCCAGATCATCCTTCTTCAAGGTAATCCATACCACCCAATTGTAGGGGGAATAGCCACTACTAGTGACACACTGTGACCACTGATTAGACATCGAGATAGAGGCACCCCTGGCCCTGCTCATGAGTCGTGGAGAAGAATGAAGCCCCATTCCAAATGAACCTTAAATTTGTTTCCAGGGTAAATCCAACTGCTTTGATTTCTTGCAGAAGGACAAAATACTTCCTTTTTTCATTAGAAACCTTCTAATGATGTATTTTCTATTTGGGGACTCAAGTCCCCATAAATTCTAGGAAATGCAATTAAGCTTCATCATCTCCAGTCATTGGATTGTCACTTAGTTCCTACCAGGATTGTTCAAAACATTTAGGTAGCATTTCTTCCACCTCGAGTTTCTTGGCTATGAGGATTGAATTACCACACTGTTGTTTTTCCTTTTGTGTTTAGGGTTCTTTGAGTTTTTACCCATTACAGTAGAGTTTCTATTCTTTCTTGGTCTTCTAGGGCCATTCCTTGGCTTTGGGGTTTGGTCCATATGCTCATGTGTGACATTCTCATTATTCCTACTCCCTATAATTTCCTCCTAGTTGGAGCCGATAACTTCAAACTCTTTGGAATGGTTAACCTCAACTGATAGGCTGGGATGCTTTTCCTTCCCCTTAATTATCAACTGTGAGTGAGGGTGCATCAATTTTTGTAACATTATTTCCAGCCCCTCTGGATGGCTTAATAGGCAGAATCATTGCACTATCCAACACATGGGAGTGGTTGGGGTTATTGGGGCATCAAAGGGCATTGAGGGGGCCATCCATCAGAGTAGATGAGTCCCCAACCAGATCAGAGAAGCCAATACCATTTCCAAGTTTAGGCAATGTTGCTTGATTTTGCAAGGCCTCCTTAGAGGCAACGAGCCTACTCTCTGCTCCAGATGTGCCCTCTTTTGGACTTGTTGCTTCAATGAATGGGTAGGTGTTAGAGTACTCCACCGACTCTGTTGAAAGGACGTTGGGGCCCTTTTCCACCCCACTACCCCTAGCAACTTCCTTTTCTAGAGGCATGATTTTAGAATCAAATTGATTAGCACCCCTCTTGATCAGAAGATCCGAGGGCTTAGGGTTAGAACCAAAATTCCCAAAATTCTCAATGATACACTATTTTGTTATCCTTAAAGCCCTACAAGATCAATCCATAAAATAATAACCATGATATAAGGTATTCAAACACATTAAACTGAACTTAAATTTATTTTTTTCATAATGTAATCGTATAAAGATAGCATGGACATCATACACCAACTCGCACCAGTAGTCTAGTATACCTCTACATGGCTACAATGCATCATCATAAAATTATATTACAAGTGTGTGCGAGTGTGTGGATTCTCAAATAACATGGTTCAACTACCATGTTGTTGCTATCTACCTTCCTCTCCTAGATGGTAATATCCCTCAATCCATGAGAAGGGGAAAAACTAACCTACATCTACCTAATGTAAAACAAATAGTAGCTAGTTTGTGTCAATATAAAAAATCATAATCACAAAAAAAATAAGATATGAGCTAAATATGATTTAAGAAATATCAAACCATTCCATAATGGAAAATAAGTTTAAATGTTATGTACAACCAACTATCAAATCAAATCAAAATATTTCATAAAGGTAACAAACTATCATAGTATCATACAAAAAATAATATTTTCACTCTCAGTGCATCATTTAAAACATTGAATACACACAATTTAGTCAATTAACTATTCATTAAAAATATGTAAATAACAATTAATTAAAAATTGGATGTGATAATATATCTTATTGATATATTTATTACATCAATTTTTTTCTAGTCATTTTTTTGAGTTATATGTAGTAGGTATGGTGATTATTTTCTTGTATATTTATATATAAAAAAAATAAAAAATTCTTACCATATAATATAGTATATTATAAAAATATATTGTAAATTAAATTATTTTAATATATTACTATTACCATATCTATTTTTAAGAAATATTATAAGTGAAAATTCATTCCAGTAGCTTATATAACATATTGCTTATACTAGCTGATAAGGTTACTCAACAGAGGTTGAGGTTGGTCTTTGCTAAGTTATGTGTTAATGTTGCTAGTAATACAGTTCTCCCCTCTCAGAGTACTTTTAAATATAAATATGGTACACGTATTCAACCTATTGTTTATGAGAAATCCAACTTCTACTATCAACTTTGTAAAAAAATTTGACACCTTAGTGATAGATGTTCAATTGGTAAAAATTCCTTTGAAAAAAAGTCTAATCCACCTTTTCCCTTGCACCCTATGGGTGAATCTAATGATCTGACAACTTGTTCTATTTCTTTGGAGGTTTCTCTGGTTTATGGTAAGCTTAAGTTGGTTGTTGACTTTAGTAAGTTGTCAAAGGAGATAGTTCTTAAGGATATCTCCTTGGAGTCCTCCTCTCCTACCCATACTCTTGGGGGAGGAGGGGAGTCTAGAGATGTGCTTCTTGAAGGGAATTTGGAATTTGAAGTGATGTTTTCTAATTGTTCTTTTGTCGGGGTTGATGGGGTGGGGGTAGGTGGTTACTGCTCCTATGACCTTTAAGTTGATGCTTAGTCCCACCTTGAGGGTGGGGATGAAATCCCCATTAAGCTAGATATTGTTTCCCATCTTGGTTCTCCCTCTATTTTTTCTACTGTTCCTCTTAAAACAAAGTTGACATAAAATCAAAAGTATTTTTTGGATTTAGGGCTTAAAGACTTTATGGACTTAATGGGTTTTGGATCTTGCTCTTCTCCTATTCCCCCTATAAATTCGATGATTGACCATGAGGTGGAAGAATGGACTCAAGTTAATGGGACACAAAAAAAAAAAAGATGTGGGAGGAGATGGTAAACAAGGTTGTCCTCATAGAGACATTAGGGTAAGGGAAACAAGGGAAGTGGATATTGGAAAACAAAGGACACTAGAGTTGTCATGTCCTAAGAACCAAAAGAAAAGTTAATTTTCAAATTTAGGAGACATCACCTTCCTATTTGATGTAGGAGCATCTATGGTTGTAAAGCAATCCTGTATCAACCAAAAATGTTTATTTTCTTGCATTTCATTCAGTAGTAGTTTTAGCATTTCATTCCACATTTCACCGCATTACCATTTCTCAACTCATGGAGCAAGATATAACACCTACACGAGGTCATCTATGACATATCCATATTTTAGATCGTTTACATTTGTTTTCCAAAAGTTATCACTCTTAGAATTTCACTATATTTCACAATCAAAGCATTTGGGATCGACCTGGTCCATATTTCTTAGTGTGGACCTATCCCAAAATGTGCAGAGCTTAATGGAACATCATACAATAATTTTGGTTTCAAAGGGATCTACCTTGGAGATTCACAATTCATTTCATTTCGTGAAGGATTATCTTTTCATGTTTTGAGGCCAACCTTCATGTGTTATCATTCATCAGGTTGGTAGACCCTTGTGGTCGACGTGAACATTTATTGGAGCTGGAGAATCATATTTAAAAGCATTTGTAATTCATTGTAATCATTCATTGATAGTTAGTTTTATATTTTATGATTAGAAGTTATATTTTTGCATCACCCCATTGAGGGATTGTAATAAGGCCTTTGGCTAGTTGTAATGTTGAATGCCCTTGCGACAGGCCTATGAGCCCTAGTTATTTTCCCATGAGGCATATGTTGCATGTAAGATTTCCAATTTAATAAAGAATCATATTTGTAGAATACTTCCTTGTGTTATTTTTCATTGTGTTGACTCTAAGCTGCACAATTTGGACTATTCTTTCTAAACCATCCATCAATGATTGCACCAAGTGGCATCATAGTGAGTTTGTGAGTCATAAAGGAATTCCTTGTGGTGAATAGATCACCAACCTGAGGAAAACTACATGTGTTTTCAATTGATCACCGATTGTGAGGTAGTTGAAACCCTTGTAGCCAGATCGCCAAATTGAGGCAGTTGCACTGAATTCCAGGGTAGAGATGTCTTTGAGGAGAGTGCTTGCTATGGTGAATGTCACTGGAAGAATGGATGAGATGTTGGAAATGATGCATGAAATGTGAGTTTGATTAGATGTTGTTGAAGAAGAAAAAAGGCGAGGTCTAAACCCTAGACAAGCAGATGAAAGCGATGATGAAGATCAGGTCAAGAACCAATTTAAAGAAATCCTAGAAGGAGAAGAGGAATTAGATCAAGTAAAAATGTTGAAAGCTATTTCAAAGATTAGAAAAAAACCTAGAGTTGAAATTCAAAATTATGTGAGAAATTTAAACCCTAAAGAATTGATTGATTGGATCAATGAAATGGAATAATACTTTGAATATGAAGAAATTGAAGATTTAGAAAGAGTCAAATTTGTGAAAACAAAGTTGAAAGGTCATGCTAATTTATGGTGGAAAGAAATTCAATTGGATAGGAATAGAAGAGGAAAGGAGAAAATCATAAAATGGGATAGAATGGCAACAAAGTTGAAGAATCAATTCATACCAGTTGAGTATGAACTGGAATTGTTGAAAATATTCCAAAACTTGAGGCAAAAGGAGAAATCTGTGAAGGAATATATTGAAGAATTCTACAAGATGATCATTAGGGCTAGCAATATTGAAGGGAATAAGGAAAAGGTTGCAAGATACATCAATGGATTGAGAACAAACATTCAACAAGAACTGAGCCTAGTGAAGATGACATTAGTTGAAGAAGCATACCAGTTTTCACTAAAGGTGGAGGAGAAGTTGAATAAGAAATTTGAACAAAGGAAAAGAAGTGCAAGAGGAAGATTCTAGAGGAGCGGATCACAATTCGGAGAAAGAAGATCTTATGTAGAGCAAAAAAAAGATGTAAAACCCTATTGGAGCAAAGAGAAGGATCCCAATTCATGTACTGCAAATGGAGAGAAGATAGAAATTTCTACCATAATGATAGAGGAGGTCATTATTCATACCACAATGAAGGAAACTAGAGAGATGAAGGAAGATCTGAGAAAAGACCATTCAGAGGAACTTGTTTCAAGTGTGGAGGTGAAGGGCATAGAGCATTTGAGTGTCAGCAAGGAAGTACCAGAAAGAAAAATGAACATACGGAAAGAACAATTTATGTGGATGAGGAACCTATTAAATCCCCTAATTCAATTGGGAAACCTAAGAAAGGAAAATCATTGGTGATGAGGAGAGCTTTGATGCATGAAGAAGTGACTGAGGAACCACCACAAAGAAAGAGTATGTTCATAACCAAATGCAAGTTTGGAGGAAAGGTATGCAAGGCTATCATTGATAGTGGTAGCACTATTAATATAGTTTATGAAGAAATGGTAACCAAGTTGAATTTGGAGAGATTGAAACATCCAAACCCCTATAGGATAGCATGAATTCAACACGAGCATGAAATATTGGTTAATGAGCAATGTTTAGTAAAATTTCATATTGGATCATATAGGGATAAATTATTGTGTGAGATTATTCCTATGGATGCTATTCATTTACTATTAGGAAGACCATGGAAATATGATAAGAAATAAATTCATAATGGGAGAAGGAATACTTATACTGTGACTTCACATGGTAAGAGAATTAAGTTGATACCTTTAGAAGAAGAGGAGAAGATTGAAGTTTGTAGTACTTCCAAACTATGTTTGGTAGATGGAAGGAAATTTTGGATGGATTGAGGTATGAAAATATGTGTCTTACATTGATTCCAAAGAAAATTATTGATCTTGAGGTAAAGAACCCCACCAAAAAGAATGGAGAAGTAGTAGAACTATTAGCAGTGTATGAAGAGATTATGTTAGAAAATATACTAGATGGATTGCCCCCAGTCTGGAGCATCAATCATCACATAGACCTGATATCGGGAGAAAGTTTTCCAAACAAGAAAACACATAGAATGAAACCGATAGAGAATGTAGAATTGAACCAGTGGATACAAGAATTGTTGAGGAAAGTATTGATCAAATAAAGTTTAAGCTCATGTGTGGTACCTACTGTACTTGCACCAAAGAAAGATGGAGAGTGGAGAATGTGTACAGATTCAAGAGAAATCAATAGGATCACTGTCAAGTATATATTTAAATTACCAAGGATGGATGATATTATGGATTGTTTGAGTGGAGCAAAGTATTTCACAAAGATTGATCTTAAGAGTGGATGCCATCAAATTAGGATCAAAGAAGGAGATGAATGTAAGATTGCATTTAAGACAAATGAAGGATTGTATGAGTGGTTAGAAATACCTTTCGGATTAACCAATGCATTGAGGACTTTCATGAGATTGATGAATGAGGTACTGAAGAAATTCTTGGGTAAGTTTGTTATTGTTTATCTGGATGACATTATGATTTTCAACAAGAGTAGAGAAGAACATTTATGGAACATCACACAAGTATTGTAGAAGTTGAGAGAGGAGAAGTTGTTGATTAATGTGAAGAAGTGTAGCGTTATGAAGAAAAATTTGGTATATTTAGGCTTTTTTATTTCTATTGAAGGATTGTAGATGGATCCTAAAAAGGTTAGAGCAATTATTGATTGGCCTACACCGATGAACATTGGAGAGGTAAGATCATTTCATGGATTAGCTAGTTTCTATTGGAAGTTTAACAAAATCTTTAGTAGAATTTGTACATCCATGATATAACACAATGAGAGGAGATAAGGACTTTAAATGGACATTCAGAGCACAAAGAAGTTTTGAATTGTTGAAGCAAAAGGTTACAGAGAAACCAATGTTAGCATTACTAGATTTTGACAAGGTATTTCAAGTTGATTGTGATGCTAGTGGAAATGCAATAGGAGCAGTGTTGAGTCAAGAAGGAAAACCTATAGCTTATTTCAACAAGAAGTTGAATGATTCCAAAAGAAGATATTTAGTCTATGATCAGGAGTTCTATGCCATAGTTCAAGCCTTGAAGAAGTGGAGACACTACTTTTTTCCTAAGGAGTTTGTATTGTACACTGATCATCAAGCTTTATAGTATTTCAATAGTCAAGGGAAGTTGAATTAGAGACATATGAGATGGGTTGAGTTCTTGCAGAGTTATGCATGTTGGAAATTGGAAGATTTTCATTAATGTCAACATTAACATTAGTGTTGGAAATTGGAAGATGGGTATTGATGTCAACTTTATCATCAAAATACCTTACATTACTTGTACAAATCAATAGTTGCTTCGATAATAATAGTTCAAAACTATATTGATCTGGTACTAAAAGTTTCTTGATCCAGTATTTTGGTTTGGATTATCTTATTTTGTAAGATTCATTCAGAAGTTGTTAATATGTTCTATCTTGAAATAATTTGCATCCTTTGAAAATATTTCAATTGGTTTGGTTATACGGTTGGAAAGATACAATTACCAATAGTTTGGTAAATAGTGTTCTATTTATTTATAGACTCAATGCATTAATTTTTTGGTTCGGATTCTACCACAAAGAAAGGCATCACTACAAAATTTTGTATATAGATTTGTGACTCTAAGATTCATCTTACTTCAAAGCTTTTATGATTATATACAAATGTATATGGAAGATATGAGTAATAGTGTTCTGAGGATTACAATAAGTTTATCAATAATGCATTGATGCGGGAGATTTTGCGTTTTCTCATAATTAACTATTTTTCCTTTCGAAGTTGAGGATAAGTTATTTGATGTCGTCTAAAGGAGAATTCAATGTGTTAACAAGTTTTGGTGTTATACATTTGGAGAATTGCATATACGTTTGAAGTCCTTGATGTTTAGGTATAACTTTGACCAACCTAATCATGAATTTTTTTTAAGAAGATTAAATATGTGTTGCAAATGCTAAAGAGATCTATCTTAGGTCCATGCTGACCTATATCATATATTACACACTTGTGTTGGGCACAAAGATGAATATGTTTGAAGGATAAAGCTGACAGAGTTAATTTTGATTTGAAATAGGGCTACTCTAATTAGGATGACCTAACTAGTGTATGTGAATGGGTGATCCCACAATACTAGTTTACAATTTTTGGCCAAACTGGACATTGAACTAATTTTTTTTAACTAAATCTTCACTTTTGGGCACCTATAGTTGCTAAACCATGAGGAATTTGAAGATGATGCAAACTAGTGATCTGTGACATTTTGTTTGTAGATTCTAAATATATATTTTTAATTTTTTTTTAATCAGATTACATTTCTTTTTCCATCTCCTTCGAAAACTAGTTTTTATCAGTAAACACCATTTTTGAGTGATGCTCACCGTAAACAACATAACTTTTTTTCTATGAAGGATAAAATTATATTTTTTTTGAATTTAGATTTGTAACTATGATATCTAATAAGTTCATTTGGTTTTATAGTGTTTTATTGAATATTTTTTCCTTATTCAAGTTTCAAAGTCAAACTAATTATAATTTAGACATAGGCAGATTGTATATAACATAACTTTTTTTGTATGTATTGAAATTCAATTTTTTTTTACTGGATCAAGGACATCAATACCTAGCCCGAACATATTTTTCAGAATTTTATTTGATAATCTACTATTTTTCCGCATGTGCAAAACAAAGAGGTTGATTTTCAGTGAAAAACCTATGTTTAATCAAACTAAAAAAAAACATAATAAAACCAAAACATGTTAAAGTTATATTCAATGGATAGCTCATTCCGAGGACTACCATCATCTAGTTGGGTTGTGAAGTCTCCTCCATTTTCATCCTCAACTTGAGCTTCGAAAGGAATTTTTTTGCAAATATTTGGTAGAAGAGGGGGAGGGGGAAAAGGGGGGGTTCGTATGGACCCTGGTTCGATCGAACCATCCCTTTTTTGAATTTTCCATTGTCTTAGTTTGAAAAAAATGCAAAAAAGTGGGTCCCATCATTAAATAAGGTTCGCTCGAACCAGGGTCCATACGAACCCCTTTTTGGGTCAATATGAACAACCCAGTTTGTGCAAACCCCTAAAAACCAAAAAAAAAATTCATGGGAGCATTTTTGTAATTTTCCTTCCTAAATGGAATTGTAAACCAGTATTATGGGATCACCCGAATGTATACATTATATATATGTGAGACATTTTTGAAGAATGGGGTGTGGATGTAGAGTATAGAGAATAATGAAGTGGTGAAATTTAAAGAGTTTATGTATGGACTACTATATGATGTGAATGTGCAAAATTGTACGTGTGAAAAGACATAATTCTTAAGTACACTATATGGAGAAGTGTTTTGCATTTAGTGCTTCATTGGAACTGAACTCCAACACAAGGAAGGTGCATTCTATCTTAGTTCTCATCTTGGTAGTGTTGCCATATTCTATTTTGTAATTTACTTTAGGTTGTGATCCTTCAAGGACAACGAGTCCTAGCAGTGAACCATTGTAATATTCTATATTTGGTTATATTATATTGTGAGTTGACCCTCATCGTGGTTTTTCCCATTTTGGGTTTTCCATGTAAAAATATTGATGTTCGTGTGTGTTGTGATCTTGTGTTGATTTCATACTTTCACTTTTTATTACAGTCAGAATTGTTTTATTACTTGGATGGATATTATGTAAATGGTTTAATGGAATACTGATTCACCCCCCTCTCAGTATTCTAGGTGTTCAACAATATGTATCAGAGCTTGGTTCCTTTAGAAAAGCCTAACAGCTTGAGGAAGATCTAGGAATTTAAACACATGGCAGATAAGAGATTTCCTATTCCTCTAAAAGAGATTCCTACTGAACATATTGAAGAAGATTTTATCCTAATGATAATGGTGAGCTTGAAATTACTCTTGAAGATCTTGACAGAACTAAAGAAGAAAACAAAGATTTGAAGGAAATCTTTAAGGAAGCAAATGAGTGCATCAAGAAACTGAGAGAAAAAATCAAGAAATTCAAAGATATACATAGAGAAGTTAGTGATCAATTGAGGAAAGAAAATGAGAACATCACTAGATTGAGAGAGAAAGTTGAATAAAAGAGGAGAATTGAGGACTGTCAAAAAGTTGAAATTCACAGTAAGACTGATGAATACATCAAGCTTGAACAAAAAGTGGTAACCTTAAGATCAGATCAGCAAAAATCAAGAGCTCATGAGGAAAAATTGAAAACAAGTTCTACAAGGTTGGATGAACTGATTGCAGGACAAAAAGCCTCTAAGGAAAAAAGTGGTTTTGGACTTGAAGAAGGTCAAAGCTCAAAAGCAAATCAATTCCCTAACAAGGTTGACAATTAAAGGAAGATTCAAGGCAATAGTAGACAAATCAAGAATCATAAAAGCTATACCGAAAGGACTCCTATCAGACAACCTAACACTCAAAGGTACTTATCTTTTAATGGTATCTGTTATTCTTGCAATGGATTTGGGCACAAGGAAAAATATTGTGAAAATAAAATACAACACAATGATAGAATGAGTCAAAATACTTTATCATTCTCTGGTCAATGTTTTAAGTGCAAAAGAATTGGACATAAAGCTATAGAATGCAAAAATCATATTATGAAGAGAATGATCTATCACTTCAAAGGTTACTGTTATCACTACAATTTATTTGGACACAAGGCTAACCAGTGTAGATGTAGATTGGATAAAGGATAATTTGGGTGGAAGAATGTTGTTTGTCATATTTGTAGTAAACTCAAACACTTTGCCAAAGATTGTAGAAGCATAAATGTGAAAAAGGACTATCCGATAAAGACAAATGAACCAATCATTAAGGTTGATCCAACAGAAGTTAAGAAGGAAATGGAAAGGATCTAGAAGAAGGAAGGAGAATCGAAGAAGCAAGAAGAATTAGAAGTTTTAATTTCATCTGTGTCATCCTTTGGTGCAGATAATCCAGTCAAATATTAAACCTAGGCAGTGGGTTTGGGGGAGCAATATCATAAAATTTAATATCCCCTAATGGTATATGGTGTCATGATGTGATGCTAATGCATTTGTTGAAGATGAAAAATTCAAGATCTCATGCAAAAGGAATTTTAAGTGGACATGTGTGAAGAAGGAATATTGCAGAGCTTGAAATGATAGAAGTACACACAAATTTTGAAGACATCTACATGCAATTTGAAGCATTTATTGCTGAAACAAATGAGATTGAAGAAATCAATTTAAGTGTATTAAGAAAAACTCATTTGATGAAGAGTAATTTCAGAAGAGAAGTAGAGTGTGGAGCAAGCTTGAAGAGTCAAAAGAACTTCCATACTGTAGAATTTTAGTGTTTGGATTTGGTGCAAGTGAAAGGTAAGTAATTACTATTACATATTATTGTTTGTGGATTATTCATTTGAATGTAATAGATACATCTCAAGTCATGGATAATTCAAAAAGATCGGAAGCACATTTTAAGGGATACCCTGCTAAAACCCTAGAACTTGACCCCTTGGGTGTATTTTCATAAGTTTCCCATGGTGTCATTCCTACTGAAGACATTGAGATATACATTCATAGAAAGTTGGAAGAGCCTACTTATGGAAAGGCACAAATATTATGGTTTGAAGAGTTAATTGGAGAAGATTGTACCTTGAAACCAGAACACAATGTACTAATGAAGATGAAATTTGATGTGTGGCATCAGTTTCCTAACTTTATAAATGAAGAGAAATGTATTAGATTGGCACTTAGCAGATTTCATGATCAGTTTGTGTGGCTTGATGATTCATATATGATATCCAAAGAAGCAATTAGAGACATTACTGGTCTATCATCCTCCAAACCTACTCCTGTATGCAAATCAAACAAAGGAAATGGATTGATGATGACTACATGTATTGAAATCAATAATATTGTAGTTCGATATGTGAGTATGGTTATTGCACATTTTATTTTTAGTGACAATGATGTTTCTGCCACCACAATTGACATAGCTTTAGAAATGGTTGAGAAAAGGACTAAATATGATCTTTGTGAGTTGCTTTGGAAACAACTATTGGAGAATTTGAATGATATCAAGAAGAAGAAGTGCACATTTAGGTATGGAACATTAATAGTATGCTTAATATTTTACTTTATGAGGGAAGTTCCTAATGTAGGAAAAGTTGTTTGGGTGAATACCGAACCGGTTGCACATCAAATTAGAGAGATGATGAGAAATATTGGAGATTTGGATGCTCAAGGTGATGCCCTTGTTGCATTCTTTGGAAAATTTCAGAGAAGAATGAACATAAGGGAAAGAATTCCATGAGAGCTAGTGACAAGATATAAGAATGACATAACATTTCTGGTGTCTACTAATTACTATATTATCAAGGCAGTTGAACCTAGAATCATATGAATTTCTAAACTAGGCTATGGGATTGATAAATATTATGTTGTTGGTTGTATTGAAATGTTAATTAACAACCCTAGAGATCCTAGTAGACCAAGATTCAGAAGTTATACAAAAGTGGCTCTATAAATTCATGAAAAATCAGAAGGGATCTCCAGTAAATCAATGAATGCCTTCAGAGAAAAGAGAAAGTCTACTGAGGTTCATGCTTTAATTGCTTGAACAGAGCCACTCCAAGAAAACTCAAGCAACTAGCCAAAAGAAAGGTACATTTTTAGTCAATTCCTAAATTTGTCACCAGTTCTTCGTAGTCCATAATAGAAAGCACAAATACATTAACTGATTCATTCAAAGAATTGAGAAGTCGAGCAGTAAGTGAAATGGTTACTTGGGTCAGGGAAAAAGGATTGTTGGAAATTGGAGAAAAATGTAGGTCTACATATAGAAATGCACTTGAGAAACTAAAAGAAGTTCAGGATTGTGAAAATTAGGCCAAAAATCTATTCTCATTTTGTTGGACATGGCCTGATGTGATTCAAAGATTCAAGGATGCCGAGGACACAATCGAGACAAAAATAAAATATGCATATAACACTTTTAATCCTGGTCTAGATCAGGATGATCAGACTTGGTCTGGTCTGACAAAGCTAGATGAAGAATATCTCACATTACACAAGGAAAAAAGAGAACTGATTGAACAATATGAACAACTTAGAGACCTGATAAAAATTAGCATACACCTGTCTCTTATGCTCTTTCTCTTGCTGATAGAATCCTGAACTCAAATGTCACTCTCAGAACTCTGGTTGAAGCAGAAGATATCCTAGTTGAAATTGAGTATCTATATAGAGCCTTGACAGAAGCAAAGAAACTATGGGATGAAAGCAAAAATTCATGGACAAGTATTCTTCATAATCTTCAAAGGACAACCACCTCTTGTTAATTACTCATAGTTATTGTTTTGGATGTACTCCTAAGGTTGAGTTTTCAGGTACACAAATCTTTGTGTTTTTTTTGGAAGAACAATAAAATATATTTTATCCTTTTCCATTGTCAAATGGGGAAAAATTACCATGTGAAAAGAATTTTTGTATAGATAAAAAGAAGAAATTTTATTCTTGATGGTTTTCGCATCATGTGTTTCCATCAACAACAAAGGGGCAGATTGTTGGAAATTGGAAGATTATCATTGATTTCAACATTAACATCAGTGTTGGAAATTGGAAGATTGTTATTGATGTCAACTTTATCATCAACATACCTTACATTACTTGTACAGATCAATAGTTGCTTCGGTAATAATAGTTCGAAGCCATACTGATTCGGTACTGAAAGTTTCTTGATCTCATATTTTGGTCTGGATTATCTTATTTTGTAAGATTCATTTAGAAGTTGTTAATATGTTCTATCTTGACATCATTTTCATCCTCTAACAAGATTTTAGTTGGCTTGGTTATACAGTTGGAAAGATACAGTTACCAGTAGTTTGGTAAACAATGTTCTATTTATATACAAACTCAATGCATTAGTTTCTTGGTCCGGATTCTACCAAAAAGAAAGACATCAATACTAAATTTTGTATATAGATTCGTGACTGTGAGATTCATCTTACTTCGAAGCTTTTTTGATAATATATGAATGCATACAAAAGATATGAGTAACAGTGTTTTGAGGATTACAGTAAGTTTTTGAATAATGCATTGATGTGGGAGATTCCACGTTTTCTCATAATTAACTATTTTTCCTTGCAGAGTTAAAGATAAGTTATTTGATGTCATCTAAAGGAGAATTTGATGTGCTAACAAGTTTTGGCATTATGCATTTGGCGAATTGCATATACATTTGAAGTCCTTGATGTTTAGGTCTAACTCTGGCTGACCTAATTATGAATTTATGTTAAGAAGATTAAATATGTGTTGTGAATGCTAAAGGGATCTATCTTAGGTCTGTTACAACCTATATCATATATTATACACTTGTGTTGGGCACAAAGATGAATATGTTTCGAGGATAAAGCCAACAGAGTTAATTTTGATTTGAAATGGGGCTACTCTAATTAGGCCAACCTAATTAGTGTATATGAATGTATACAATATATATATGTGAGACATTTTTGAAGAATGGGGTGTGGATGTGGAGTAGAGAGAAATAATGAAGTGGTGAAAGTTAGAGAGTTTATATATGGACTGCTATATAATGTGAATGTGCGATATTGTATGTGTGAAAAGACATAATTGTTAAGTACACTATACAAAGAACTGTTTTATATTCAGTGCTTCACTGGAACTGAACTCCAACATAAGGAAGGTGCATTCTATCTTAGTTCTCATCTTGGTAGTGCTTCTGTACTCTATTTTGTAATTTACTTTAGGCTATGAGCCTTCAAGGACAGTGAGTCATGGCAGTGAGCCATTGTAATATTCTATATCTGGATAATTATATTGTGAATTAACCCTCACTGTGGTTTTTCCCATTTTGGGTTTTCCACATAAAAATCGTGGTGTTCATGTGTGTTGTGATCTTATGCCGATTTCATGCTTTCACTTGTTATTACAATCAAAATTGTTTTATTACTTGGATGGATATTATGTAAATGGTTTAATGGAGTACTGATTCACCCCCCTCTCAGTATTCCCAGTATTCAACAATACACTTGTGTTGAAGCATACGAGTGGCAAGTCAAATAAGGTTGCACATGCATTGAGTAGAAGAAGGAAATTGCTGAAAAAGATGAAGATAGAAGTATTTGGTTTTGAAGAACTGAAGTATGTGTATGAGAATTATCTAGATTTTGCAAAAGCATGTAGAATATGTAAGGAACTAGTAGTGACATACCAAAGCCAATGGTTGGACTATTTCATTCAAGAAGACATGTCGTTCAAAGGAAAATAGCTCTATATTTTGAGGAGTTCAATAAGGGAGAAATTGATCAAGGAGAAACATAGTGGAGGACTAGCAAGACATTTTGGAGTGGATAAGATAGTAGCTTTGGTAAGTGAGCATTATTTTTGGCCTTAGAATATGTTTAGAGTTGTAGAATTTGTGAAGTTGAAAAAGGGAGTAGTCAAAATATTGGATTGTATAAGCCTTTAATAGTTCTGGAGAGACCTTGGGAAGATATAAGCATGGATTTCATATTGGGATTGTCAAGAACACAAAGAGGACATGATTCTATAATGGTATTAGTGGACAAATTTTCTAAAATGGAACATTTCATTTCTTGCAAGAAGACTAACGATGTGCATGTTGCTAACTTATTTTTCAAGGAGATTGTGAGATTGCATGGATTACCTAAGAGTATAGTTTCAGATAGGGACACTAAATTCATTGGATACTTATGGAGGACATTGTGGAAGAAGATTAAGAAAAACCTAAAATTCAGTTCAACATATCACCCATAGACAAATGGACAAACAAAGGTAGTAAATAGAAGTTATGGTAACCTATTAAGATGTTTGGTTGGAGATAAGGTAGGAAATTGGGACATAGTTCTACCGCAAGCAGAATTTGCATACAATAATTTTGGTAAACTAGAGTACAAGAAAGAAACCATTTGAGATTGTAATCGGAACACATCCCAGAGGAGTTGTAGAGCTTAGAGACATCAATATGGAGAACAAGAGGAGTATAGAAGTAGAAGAGTGTACAAATTTCATGGAAAAATTACATAATCAAGTCTGGAAGCACTTGAAGGATATGAACAATAAGTATAAGGAGAAGGCAGATGAGAAAAGGAGACATAAGGAGTTTGATGTTGGAGAGGAAGTAATGGTGTATCTAAGGAAGGAGATATTTCCAGTTGGAACACACAATAAGTTGAAGATGAGAAAGTTTGAACCTTGTAAGGTTCTTAGGAAGTTTTATTTTGGAAATGCATATGAAGTGGAGTTACGGGAGACATTGGGTATATCACCTATTTTCAAAGTTGCAGACATCTATGAGTACCGTGAAGGATAGTCAAGTACCAGTAGCAGTGAAGTGGATTTGAAAGAGCAATTACCACATCAACCATTAGAGGAGATTGAGTAGATTTTGGATACCGGATATGAAAGAATCACTCGAAACAAGCAGTAAAAGGAATATCTGGTGAAGTGGAAAGGAAAACTAGTGGAAGATTCATCTTGGATTTCTCAAGCTAAGGTGGACCATCTTGGTTTTCCTCCTAGCCTTGGAAAGTGAGGGACTTACTTTTCTTCCAACCCTAGGTGTCTGATGTAGGAACATCCATGGTTATAAAGCAATATTGTATCAACCAAAAACACTTATTTTCTTGTATTTCATTCAATAGAAGTTTTACCATTTTATTTTTCATTTCACTGCATTACCGTTTCTCATCTTGTGGAGCAAGATATAGTACCTACATGAGATCATCTACGACATATCCAAATTTCAAATCATTTGCATTTATTTTCCAAAAGTTATTGCTCTCAAAATTTCACTGTATTTCACAATTAGAGCATTTGGGGCTGACCTGGTCTAGATTTATTAGTGCAGAACTATCCCAGAACATGTAGAGCTTAATGGGACATCATATAATAATTTTGGGTCCAATGGGATCTATCTTGGAGATTCACAATTCATTTCATTTCATGAAGAATTATCTTTTCATGTTTTGAGGACCTTCATGTGTAATCATTCATCAGGTTGGCATACCCTTGTGGCCAACATGGACCTTTATTGGAGTTGGAGAATCATATCTAAAAGGATTTGTAATTCATTTTAATCATCCATTGATAGTTAGTTTTAGATTTCATGATTTGAAGTTAGAATTTCACATCACCCCATTGAGGGATTGTAATAAGGCCTTTGGCCAGTTGTAATGTTGAATGCCCTTGTGGCAAGCTTGCGAGCCTTGGTTATTTTCCCATGAGACATATTTTGCATTTAATATTTCCTATTCAATAAATAATCATATTTGTAGAATACTTCATTGTGTTATTTCCACTGTGTTGACTCTAAGTTGCATGGTTTGGACTGTTCTTTTTGAACCCTCTATCCATGACTATACCACTATTTAAGGTATGTGGGTTTAGGTGTGTGCTTTGAGTATTATTTTCTATGAATATGCTATCGTGGAACTTAAGAGGATTAAATAACCATTTTAAATAACACCTTCTTAAGTGTTATTTGTTGGAAAACAAGGTGGATATTATATTAATCTAGGAAACTAAAATGTTAGAATCTACTTTTGCTCAAATTGCTAAAAACTTCTGGCCCTCTATGGAGTTATGTTCCTCCTCGATAGAGGGTGCCTCAGGAGGGTTTTCTATTCTTTAGAACCTAAACATGCTAAGGGGGTGGAAAGGCCAATTTGGAAAGAACAAACTTGGTTAATTTTGAAGTCCTAAGCAATTCCTTGAAGTGGAATCTTATAAATGTTTATACGCCCAATTCTAGATCGGATAGAAAAATATTTTGGGATCTTTTAACTGACCAATTGGCTAATAGAAATGAAGAGAAGAGGTTACTTGGCTCTAGGTGATTTTAGTACCTTGTTAGTTCTTTCTACAAAAATTGGAGGCCTAGAAGACTACTTTGACAGTATGGTGGATTTTGTTGATTTCCTCTCATTTTTTGGTCTTATAAACTTAGACCTTAAAGGTATTGCTTTTATGTGGTCCAATCATAAGCAAGGTAACAATCTAATTCAAGTTATAATGGATAGATTCCTTATATCAAATAGATGGAACATCTTATAGTATTTGTCCCTTTTAACACTTCTTAGGCTGGGTTTTGACCACAATGCTATTCTACTAAGATGGAATGATATTATACCTAAAGGCCATTTTCCATTTAGATATTAAATAATGTGGACATCTCATCTTGATTTCAAAAGCATGTTGGAATAATGGTGGATTTATCCTTGTCTTGGTACCCCTATGCTTAGGCTCTCAAATAAGCTGAAGTTAATTAAGGAAAAAGTTAAGGGATGGAATAAAATGAGTTTTAGAAATATTTTCCAAAAAAATAAAAACTCATAGTTGATCTGAAGAATGTTCAAGAAATGGATAAAGGGATGACAAATTTAGACACTTGCAACAAGGAAAGACTCCTAAGGTTTGAGTGATATTGCCTAATGAAAAAGGAGGATATTTTATAGAAACAAAGGTCAAGAACCTAATGGGAGCTGAAGGGGATAGGAACACAAAGTTATTCCACCAATCAAACCTAAAGCATAGAAGTTAAAATGCCATTAGATTTTTGAATCTTCAAAATGGTGTCTCTATATCTAAGGAAGATGATATAATAGATGCTGTTATTTCTTACTTTCAAGAAACCCTAGCTAACCCCCTTTAGGATTTGTTTGGTTTGGAGAAGATAATTTATGTTATCCCCCAATTGTTAAATGATAAGGATACTCAGGTGCTTGAAAATGTAATATCTTTGAAAGAGGTTAAATATGTTTTTTTCTCCTTTGGGGCTTATAAGGCCCCTGGACCTGATGGGATCCCCCCTTGTTCTTCTAAAAATTTTGGGATATTATTGAGAATGATCTTGCTATGGTTGCTTGATACTTTTTCATAATAGTTAAAATTCTTGGTCAACTTAATGCTACCTTTATTACCTTGATTCCTAAAAAATTGAGGTCTCTTCTTGAAATGTAGGAAAATTGGTTCATAAAAATGAAACAAGGGGAATGGGGGTATGCACCTATCTTCCTTATTTCATTAGGAAAAATAAATCCCCTAGGATAAGATCAACTTCCGACCCTTAGGTGAGTCAACCTTAATGGAGATCATGTTGTTTTCCTTATGATTGAGGATGAGGTAAATCAACTTGAAATGCACTTTGGGGAGAAAAACTAAAAATAGTAAATGGTCACAAGGCTAGCAAGATGCGTTATGCTAGGCACCCATGAAAAAGGATACATTGGAAAGTAAGTTGTGTTATTCTTGGTGGCCATTTTAAATACCATAAGAGGAATTCCATATAACAAGAAAGGTCATAATCTTGAAGGAAATCAAACCCAATGTCACCACCAAGAAGATCACACTTTGAAGCAAACAATGAGTGGGGACACGTATGCCCCCACTTTAAAGAAATTTCTAAACACCATGTTGTGAGCAATTACTTTAAAGTAGAACACAATAAATGCTAATACATAAGAACTTCATTTGGAAATACCTATGCCAAACATATGTTCCCAAGATAGAACTACATCATGGAAATGAGGGTTTCCCCCCATATGCAATCCTAAGATAACACATAAGGGATTCATAGATTTGGGGTCAACATTATGTCGTTGTTGTAGTAATATAATTGAGCTTAGAATTGTCATCATTCCCCAAATGAGTCATGGAATAATGAGCACAAAGGAAGAATGACACATAGAGAGCGAAAAAAAAGAGAAAATTTTGGGTCAACATGGAAGAGACCTGAATGTCTTGACACCTTGCGCCATCCCAAAAAGGAAAACACAAGAAAAAAGATAAATGGTTACAATAGATAGAAGAATGAAGGTACAAATATAAGAATGTCATGATAGATTCACTTTCTTTGTATCCTTGCTCCAACAGAGTGACAAGGGTCATCCAAAGTAGGCTCACAAACATATAAAGACACACCAAGTAGCAGTGTATGGGGGATTACATTACACACATGCAATCACAAAGAACATGAAAATAAGAAAAAGATAATACTAGTATGGCACATGCGAGTAAACTTATAACAGGTCATCCACATCCCAATCTTGTTCGTCATAGGCGGAAAGTGAACAACTAGCCAAAGGGACAATAACGAGTGTTGTACTAGGAACATCACTAGGTTCAACACTTGGTGAGTCACTTTTTATAGGAGGGTCATCACAGTTGTTATCATCTAAGCTCATGGAAGAGGAAAACAATAAATTTAGCTCATTATGTACTTGCTCAACAATTTTAGCAGTCTCATCATCATCATCCAAGCTGATCATAACAGGAGGCCTAATGACAATGTCCATAGAAGTTTCATGTGTTTATTGTTGTGAGGGTGGATAAATGATAAGTTGAGGTGTGATTGCATTAACTTCTCTCTATTTTGGTTTGTCATAACAAGCCTTAGTGGATGATCCTTGTGAGATGAAATCCTCGAGGATTTCATCTAACATATCAAAGTCATCAATACTAAAGGGATTGAGGGATATGTTAACTTGTAGAAAGAGATTTGACATTGTCAAATAGCTATGCTTTCTCTAAGGTTGACCATTAATGTGTAGTTTCTTTGTGTAATGTTTTGAGGTAGTTTATGGTTTCCAATGTTTGCAAAATGAAAAATAATCTATCTAAACAATGAAATAATGAAGCAAATAACCACATATGTGAAATAATCTAATACTGAAATAGGAAACAACCTTTTCAATTTTCCTCAATATGGCACCAAAAAAACAACTTTCTTTAACATTTAGATCAGACAGTTTCAAAATTTGAAAATGTAGATGTAGCAACAAAAATAGAATGCAAAAAAAGACATAAAAAGGCACCTAGAAATCTAGCAGGACACCCATAAAAGGACATATTTTCCCTAGGGAAAATGGGTCCTTGCATAGGGGTTGAAAAAATTAAATTTTGAGTCTAAGGTTCACTGCTAGGCTTTCCTATTTCAGGTTGCAAATCGTGGTTTCAGTGACATAATTTTTCAAATTTAGGTGTCCTAATGCAAGTGAAATTAGGGACAAGATGAACAAATTGACACTTTTTGATATTCAATTTTGACCAAAGTTGTGAATTTAAATGACTAAAAATACACTAATATGCAAGTACTATGTAAAGTCAATGTAATATGCATGCATGTTTTTTATTTTTCATATTTTAAATAATGCAAAATGTAAATTTAAAATCCTAAATGAGATGACTAACGCAATTTTAACAACCCTAAATGAAATGCAAACTAATTCAATGCAATGTAATCTATTGTAAATCCTAGATCTAGGGTTTGAATGGACTCCAATTTCATAATTTTAGATGTACAATGTTAAGTTCACCAAAATAAAATGTAGGAAAATAGGTTCATCAAAATGAAACAAGGGGAATGGGGGTATGTACGTATCTTCCTTATTTCATTAGGAAAAAGAGATCCCCTAGGATAAGATTGACTTCCAACCCTTATGTGATTCAACCTTAATGGATATCTTGTTGTTTTGCTTATGACGATGTGGTAAATCAGCTTGAAATGCACTTTGGGAAGAAAAAATAAAAATAGTAAATAAACCCAATTGTGCAATGTAAAACTTGAATCCTTAATTTAAAGCCTAAAACTATCAAAATCAACAAAATTCTAGAAGATCTGAGAAGGTTAGGATTTTATGTACCTGTCACCAAAAGCTTTTGTTGAGTGTCCTCCTGGGACAGAGTTTCCCTAGGGTGAATGGGTCTTGCTTTAGGGATCCAAAATCTATTTTGGCAGTCCTCTGCTCCTAGATTTGCACTCATGATTTCTTTGGATCTCATAGTCAGAAATTTGGAAATAATTTCTGCAAGTGAGTTTTCGTGCCTTGACAACTTTGATGACAACTTTGACAACTTTGTAAAATTGCACTTTTGATCAATCTTCAATCCTTCTTCACTTGAAAATTTGCAAACATAAAGAGA
Organism: Sequoia sempervirens; assembly: GCA_007258455.2. Taxonomy (NCBI): domain Eukaryota; kingdom Viridiplantae; phylum Streptophyta; class Pinopsida; order Cupressales; family Cupressaceae; genus Sequoia; species Sequoia sempervirens. The sequence continues at coordinate 29,209 of VDFB02129226.1, forward strand.
GGGAAATTTTTTTATTTTTGGTGAATGGGGGTTTGCCTTGGTCAAACCCCATTTTGGTAATTAAACCTTTAAATGAAATGAAACATGAATGGAAGGAATGATGAATGAACAATGCTATGTTGCAACTCACCAAACCCTTGAGTGAAAATCCTTAGAGGACTGAAATATAACACATCTATCCAAGGTCTTTTTCTTGCATGAAATGGCTTGATTGGATGTTGATCTTGATGCTTGAATCTTGAATTGAATGCTTGAAACCTACATCACAATGTTAGCTCCAAAAACATGCATGAATGAAGATAAATTTGACATGATGCTTGAGATCTTGAATGTTGCAACAAATGACTGAGAAATCTACTCTTGAACACCTTTGACAATAATATTTGTTGTTGTGAAAGTTGGATAATCTTCTCTAGCTGCTCTAAGATTTGAATTGATAAAAGGACCTTGTATTTATAGGTAATTTTATAATTTCCCAAAAATTAAACATCAAAGGTCGCCAATTGCAAATTAAATTTGAATCATAAAAATTCCACCAAAAACATATTAAAAATTAGGGTCCTAAACTTAAGGGGGACCCATTTTCCCTTGGGCGAATGGGTCCTAGGACCTAAATGTAGGACACTCCAATTCCAAGGCAATTTAATTAATGTTTGTAATTGTTTAATACAGGTTCCCCTTTCATAAAATGAGATTATTTAGGCTTTTAAATACATAATTGGGCCAATTAGAGGCTTAATTAAGTCCAATTGATTAGGGGGATGCAAACATAATGTGAAAATGTAAAGGAGTACATTTTCGACACTACACTTCTATGTATGATTTTAGATTGATCAGTTTATGTGATACAATTTATAGGATCTTTTCTAAATTGATTGTGAATAGATTAACACCTATGTTACATAGACTAATTGCTAGCAACCAAAAAGGGTTTGTGTCAAGAAACCAAATCCTAGATGTTTTGACCACACATGAATATGTTCATTCTATGGAACACAACAAAAAACCTAGAATGGTACTCAAATTAGACATTTCCAAGGTTTATGATAGAGTGTCCTAGTCTATTTTATTTGTTGTGTTAAAAAAAATGGGTTTAAGAGAAAATTCTTAAAATCGTCACTACATGTATTACCACTCATAAATTCTCCATTTTGATTAATGGGGTCTCCAAAGGTTTCTTTTTTAGTTGTATAGGTCTTAGCTAGGGAGATCCTTTGTCTCCTTATATATTTATTCTCGTTGTTGAAGTCCTAGGAAGAAACTTCCAAAAGCTTATTATTGATGGATCATTAAAAGGGATAAATGTTGCTTCCTCTATTCCCCCCTCTTTGTACCAATAGTTTGTGGATGCCACAATCCTTTTTGGTGCTTCTTTTGTTGTAGAAGCTAAACACTGGAAAAACCTTCTAAATGATTATGCTAAAACTTGTATGGTTAGTAAAATCAATTATAATAAAAGTATGATTTATTTTTCAATATTGATCCTCCTCTGAAAGAAATAATAATGATAATTATAGAATGTCAAATATCTTACCTCCCTGCTACCTATTCGCAAAAAAATCCCTAATCACTTTTGGTTCAATATTATAGAAAAGTTACAACAAAATTTGGCTAACTAGAAAGGGAAGTCGCTTAGTCAAGTTGGTAAACTTCAATTATTGAAAGCCTCAATACAAAATATCTTAGTTTTCTATCTATATTTTTAAAAATCTTGGCTCATATGGTAGATAAAATTGAGCAAATCCAAAAGAAGTTCCTATGATCTATAATGAAGGAGAAAGCAATAATTTCTCTTGTTAAATGGGATAAGGTGTGTGATCTCAAATGGTAGGGGGGTTGGGTATCAAAAGTTACAAAGGTTCAATAAGGCTCTTATTGTGAAAGTGGGACATGGAGCTTTATTAACTATACCAAGGATTAGGTCCCTATTCTCAAAGCTAAGTATTTGGATAATTTGGACCATTGTTGTTTCTTATACTACCCTGACATCCCCCATGGCTTGGTTGTTTGCAACAAAATTCTAAAAATTAGTAACATAATCAAACAAGTCTTATATGGAATATGGGAGATGGAAAGAAAGTTAACTTCTGGTAGGACTCTTGGCTTGAGAGTGTCTCTCTCCTCTCTCCAATGTATGGAAAATATAAAAGAGTTACTCGTAAGACATAATGGAGAAAAGATTCATAACTATGTTGATTGGAGTGGTCTAAAACCTAAATGGAAGAATTTTGGGGACAACTAGTTGGTTAAATGGAAACCCCCAGACAAAGGATGGGTAAAACTCAATTTTTTTGGTTTCTCAAAGGGTAACCCTCGAAATGTAGCTGCAAATGGGGCCATTAGAGACAAGTATGGGTTTTTGATCGAGGGAATTGCTAAAACTTATTCAAAAAAAGTCATGCAATGAGGATGAGGCTACTGCGGTATGGTAGGGTTTATCCAAAATAATGGGTAAGGGATACAACAATGTTGGAATTGAGAGGACTCCAAGTTGATTACTCAAATTTTACAAAGGAAGGCACATTCTCCTTAGAGGATAGAGAATATAATGGATGAATGTAAGAGAATGATTAGAGGTCTTATTAACACTAAACTCAAACACATATTTAGGGAGGGTAATTCGGTTATAGATGCTCTTGCAAATGAAGGTCTGGGGTGTTCAAAGTGGAACTACTAGCTCTATCAGGATCTCCTACATGTTGTGAAGGAAAAGGTTTTCATTGAAAGATATAATTCAAAAAATCTCAACTATGTGAATGAACTAGCAAGTGATCTTGTATCTAGTGGATGAGGTGGTTGATAGCTGGCATGTCATCTATTGGTTTGTCGTGATGGCGGTCCTTTGGATGATGATAGATCTCCCTTAGCTAAGTGTTGGTAGTGACTTATGTAGTTCTCCCACGTACGAAAAGTTAATGATGCATTTAAAAAGATTGTTTTGGATTCGACCCGATACTTCTCCCAGGGGTGAATTTAAGCTTAATGATTATGAAGAGATGGAGTTTTTATTCTCATAATTACAAGTGATGGGAATATGTAACATACCCAATCCTATGAATACATTAGGCTACGAGAAGTGGAGATTTATGGGACTCATTTCAATTTTCCTTTTTGTGCAAAGGTGACAGAGCCATATTAAGAGTGTTTCTAATTATATTTGTCACTATTTCAATTCTAGAAATAGCAAAAAGACTTATTCTAGTACCTTCTACTATGGCTCAAAAAGAAATAAAATTATAGTGAGTATAATGGGAGGTTCATACAAAATAATTGAACCACAATCTTGCAAGGCCCTTATGCATAATGTTGAGCTCTGGGGCTTTTCAAAAAAGGGGGATGCTCTTCTTTCTTCAAATAAATGAAATGATTTAATGACAAGCTAACTTTCAAGTTTTTCAACTCTTGGAAGAAAGGGGTGGTAACTATTGCAGGCATGAGATTCAAAGTCACAAAGGACATCATTGCAAAATAAACATGTTTGAGATGTGAGGGAGAGCATATTGAAAAGAAGAGTAATGGAAATTATAATAGGTTTATGGTGACATTCCTGGAGAAAGGGAAAAAGTCTAGTTTAAGTACCAGTATGGGTACAATAGAAAGAGACTATCAACACCATGGGGTCTTGTAATTTTTCATGTCATGAAATATTTCACTTTAGAAGGTAGATTCCAAACCTTTCATGGTTACCACTTTCTAATTTTAAATCATTTACATCATATGGGTTAAAGATTAATTTTCCCTTCTACCTTATTTTTCTCTCTCCATAATTACATTGTTTCTAGGGCTTATCACCTTTCCACCAGGGTCTGATAATAATATTGTATAAGTACAAACTCTTTGTTACTCCTAAAAATAACCCCTCTGATAGGAATAACACTATGAAAATTAAGTAAATTGAATCCCCATGTATGTTTTTGCTGAGGATAGCCCTAGCTCAAAGCGCAAGCCAAGAGGTAAAAAAGTTGCTAAAACCAACATGTTGTCTCCTTGGGTTGTTACTCCCCCTCCTAGTCTTCATGATCTCCTTATAAATACCATGGAAAAAAGAAAAGGTATGATATGGTCGGATAAAAATAATTCCTCTAAGTCTCATGTCGCAAACACCCAATGAAACTTGAGAGTTAGCTTGTAATTGAAGCTTCCCCTAAAAAAGGGAAAACCCCCTAGTTTGTCATTTCTACCAAAAGAAAAAAGAAGAAAAAAACATTATGATGTTGTGTTTGATGATAGCCCCATTAATATTTTAGATGTTGATGGGGAGATGAATTCCATGCTTATGTTAGAGAATAATCCTTCGTTCTCCTCGGGGGTAGAAGATCTACTAGGATGGACAACCAATCGACTATGGGGCCCTCTATTGGGTCCAAAGGTAAAGAAATTGTCCCCTCTTCAAACTTAGAGGGTGATGAGTCTAAGGATGAGGAATTCATTCCCCAACCTGATATGTATGAGGATAACCTCCTCTATGAGGAAATGATTGAACTACTACAAAAAAATGCATTGGATGATCAATTAATAGATATGGAGGAGGAGCTTGGCCCTAATAAGGAGAAAGAGGACCTAAATGATGACGGGGAAGGTGACATGAATAAAGAGGAAGAAGAAAAATAGGATCTTGATGAGGAAGAGGAGGAAAATAAGGAGGAAGAGGATAATGAAGTTGAGGAAGATATTAAATAGGTGATTGAGGAATAAATTTGTAAGATTTACTGTTAAATAAACCCAAGATACAATGAAAGATTAGGAAATAATGAAAGAAAAACAATATACTAGAATAAACTATATTCTATATAGAAAATGAGAGTATGTAACAAATATAAAAAATAGTCATTATTTTATATAGAGAAAGGCAATGCATGAGGTAACCTAGGATCTCACATAAAGCATGGAGTTCAACTCGAGTTAGCCTATGCAATAAAGCAAGAAATATTTTCTAAGAAAGCTTATCCAATAAAGAAGAAAAGCTTATCTAAGAAGGAAATATTATCTAAGAAAGCTTACCCAAATCTAGAGCAAACAAAGTAAATAGTTAATAAACTAATTATTTAAATAAATAAATGCAACTAGATAAAAATGTACTAAGTAATCTTAAGTGAGTGTAAAAAGGAATATTTTACACTAACACACCCCTTAAGTGCAACTTAGGAGAAAATCCTACAAAATCTACAAGGATGGGTCTCGACAACAAGCCCTGATTAGGTAACCAATTACAAACAAAATAGAAAGGAGAAAAACCATTGGGAACAAAACTCCTAATTAATTATTTCAAACTTAGAAAAAATAAGCTACAACTATTGATGAAGAGCTATTGATAAATCCCACATTGCAATAGGATTAAGAGCAGAGTCAAAGAAACCATTGCACGAGTATCACCAGGATACTCTCAAATGCTCAAAATTATAGATTGGTACATAGTTTGCACTCTTCAATTGGATTGGGTTGAATATATAGGTACTCAGTCTCTGGATATAGAAGTTGATCATCTAAATACAAGATCAAGATTTTGCTTTGCAAAGATGTTCTTCGAAGTGGATAAAAATTAAGATACCCTCCACAATTTCCCTTTATTTTGGAACTTTATCATGCAGTGCTTGATTTGCACTAATAAGAACAAAAAAACTAAAAAATGGGAAACAAAATTTAATACATGTGAAAATCAATGAGAGAATGTAAACACAAAGCATGCTAAGAAGATTGGCATGCAAAGATGGATGTTCACATCTTGCTCCATAGTTGCCTTCACAAATATTCGCCTTTAAAAAATTGGCACTTTATAAGTAGTGAATTTACAATGCAATGATTACTTTGAGAGTATAGTTTAGGACACAAAATGTATCCCTCTTATACAAATAAGATCACTAGATTTTATAGTTATGCCAAAGTATAAAAATATAGATGTTTGAATTTTTTATTTATAGTACAAAATCTAGAAAATTTATATGGATGAATATGTATATAATTGTAATACCTTTCCAACATCTATTAGAACTCAAAAAACGTAGCTTGTGGATGAAAATTATGGCTTGGTGATAAGAAAGGAGGAATATTTGGCTTTGACTAGAAAAAATAGGTAGTAAACAACAAAATCTGTAAAAAAATTCTCCACCACAACAAAGTGCTCCAAACCAAAATTTCAATTCCTATTTGAACGTAAAAATCCAATGTTCTAGTGAAAATATATGGCCTCTAGAAAAAAAAACTACTTAGTTAGGCACGCAAGTACTGACATCATTTGATGAAAAGATCAACCAGGGTCAAAGTTGCAAGTACTTAGTTAGGAATGCAAGTACTGACATCATCATGATGGCATAGTCCCTTTTGCCTCAAAATGCCTCAATTTTCAGTAGCATGATGGGATTCTTACAAAAGATTCCTGATTTGTGCCTCGGTCAATTTGGCCTCCTGTGTCCAATTTTGGAAAAACAAGAAGCTGCTATGACTTTCTCAATTGCTTTGAATATGATGGTGAGTCTAGATTTGATTTAAGAGGCTAAAAAATATACATTCAACACACATGCAATTGAAAAAGTAGATGTTAATTTGGAAAAATGAGAGGTTGCTCTAAATTTCTCAACTGCTTTGAATGTGATGGTGAGTCCATATTTGATTCAAGAGGTTGCAAAACATACATGTAACAAACATGCAATTGAAAAATTAGATGTTAAACCCCCAAAATCTAGGGTTTTTTTTTGCAATTTTACAATTCTCCAAATCATCTGAGGATGCAGGAGAAGAGCATACTCTTTTGCTACCAAAAAAAAAAATTTACACAAAATATTTTCAAAAAGAAATCTTATCAATCATGAAGGCTCTGGTCCATGTAATATTTACTGTTAAATAAACTTAAGGTACAATGAAAGATTAGGAAATCATGAAAAAAAAACAATGTGCTAGAATAAACTATATTTATATAACAAATGAGAGTACATGAAAAATATACAAAGAGCCATGTTATTTTATATAGAAAAAGATAATGCATGAGGTAACCTAGGATCTCACATAAAGAATGAAGTTCAACAAGAGTCAAACTATGTAATAAATCATGAAATCTTATCTAATAAGAAAATCTTATCTAAGAAATCTTATCCAAAAAAGCAAGAAAGTATATATAAGAAGGAAAGCTTATCTAAAAATCTTATCCAAATCTAGAATAAATAAAGTAAATAGCTAATAAAATAATTACTTAAATAAATTCAACTAGATAAAAACATACTAAGTGTAAGGCCTTTTTAATTCTCGGTCAACTTGGTGCTAGACACACAATTCAAAGGAGTTCCTAGTTGAATAGTTCACTAAACCCTCACAAAGACTTCATTTAATTATCAACTAGGCTTTATAAAATTTTGATGATGCTAGCACTGTATGTGCATTCATGGACTCTACACAACATATATCAATGAGTATAGGTGACTTACACATGTATAGGAAAATAATAAAGGTTGGAAAAGTAAATAAAGTGTTAACTTGCAAAATAGGGGAAATAACTTAATCTGCTATTGATGCTATGGGTACCTTCAGCTTAACACTGTAACTATTAACTGGTTTAAACCTAAACTTTGCAATTCACTAACACTATTGAATCTTCTATCTACTTGACCTCTCTGGAGAATGAATCAAAGACACATTACAAAACATAATTCATGATATAAGATATCATTCATGTGCATGTAATCTACTTGAAATGAATGCAACAATGTGATTTTCTAATCTAATAACATAAATTAAGGTGCGTGAATAGTACCTAGAGTGCCCCTTGGTCGAGTTGTACCCACAAGAGAAATCAAATATGTACTACTTGAATCAACTAATTATAATAGTAAACTGGAAAATATTTATTACATATAATTGAACTCTCACAACATGACAAGAATCTCTACAAATCTCTCATTCATGAGTGTATAACTATTACAATTGAATAGCATAAAACTAACAATGAAGTATTGTCTGTGAAACAAAACTAGAACTATCAAACATATATCTCTAACTAGATCTGCTCCTCAACCACCAATCCAAATATATAGGCTTGGAAGGAGTTTTATTTGCACTATAAGGACTAAAAATAGAAAACTAAATGCAAATGTCCACTCTCCTTCAAAATAGGGATAGTACTAGTCTTTGCAACTAAAGTCATAATTGAAAAAGACAAAAGAAGACAAATAGAATTGAAACTCTTCCCTAATGGTTTGACAAAGATGTACGCTCTATGAAAAATGTCACGTTGGCTTCCTTACCAATACATACTTCTTCCTCTTGTCATCTTATTAGATGATCTTGTGACTCACAATTGACCATTTTAATGATCGCTCCCATCATTTCTTGTAACTATCACATTCTCAGCATTTTGGACTCTCCCTTGCAATCTACTTGGAATCCTTTGGTTGTAGGTTGGTCAATCTAGTTGTTGCGAGCTATAGTTCTTCTGGCTGTAAGAGATTAATTTCATCTAATGTATACAGATCATTAATCGACCATGAATTAACATAGAATCATATTGAATTTCATAAACATTCACACATTTATCTGTGCAAACATCATCATATCATAATTATATTTCCACATGGTAAAGTTTGGTTTAAGATGCATAAAAGACATAAAAGATATATAAGGTTCATGATTTCCTGTGAGATAAGAAACTTGAAATGTTAAATGACATAAACTAAATGGGAGAAAAATAGCCATTTCCTAGGCCCATCATTCCCCCCAACTAGAGTATTTTCTTGTCCTCAAGCAACATTTAAGACCAAAGGTTGTACTAGAGAGTCATTTCCCTAAAATCTATCACCACACCAACTCCCTTTTCCTATCTCATATAGTAGCCTTTTTGACATGAAATATTTTCTAGCCTCATATTCTATGATGTTTCTATTTCATCATGATTCCTCCCTATCCAATGTGGCATTGAATAGAGGAGAAGAGGTGGGTGAAAGGTGAGTGGAAACTATTTAAGTCCATTATCCCTGGAAATGTCTATATACTTATGAGATCTTCGAATAATGGCTATAAAATTATATAGGAAGTGTGGTTCCTTGGGTTACTTCTTCATGTTCCTTAATACTCATTATTTTTCTTCCCACACCTCTATAATCCAGGAGCTCTAACCATTGATCAATGACTATGTTGGGGTCTTGCGATTCTTTCCTTAGCTATAGAGCAATAGATTTCTCCCTCTCATTGTATTATTGTAAGATTTCACCTCTTTAATGCTCATTTATGATAAAAGAGGCTAATGCTCTGATTTATAAATCCCCTACAAACATCAGTGGATTCCATTCAATCTGATCTGAGAGAACAAAGTTATGCAAGTAGAACTCACATAACTAGTCCTGCATGTCCAGTGTAGAGTCTGAAAAAGTATCTAAAAATATTTTTTTTCTATTCATTGTCATTGAAAAATCACTAATCACTTGGTTGAATTGAAAACACAAATACTTTTCCTACAAAAATAATGCATAAACTCTTGCAACAAGTCTAAACTTTAGAATTTTTGCAGCCTTTCCTGCTACTTCTTCAATCTTTTGTTAGAATTGTGAAAAAAGCACAAAACCACAAGCTATGGGATCAAACAACAAATAAATACACCTTCCACACAAGAGATTTGCAAACAATATATGCAATATTCCTCAACAAGAAAAAGCTATAGAAGCAAGTGACTCTCAAGAAGATATGAAAGCTCAAGATAATTATAATGAGGGTTGAGTGCTTATAAGAGCAAAACCTTAAATGAGAAAGGGATTAGATCATGACAAGTGTCAACATCACATGAGATGAGACATAATGATCTAATATTAGCTCAACTTATAAAAACATAAAAGCACTCCTAAGTTTAGCTTAAGTGCATGAGAATAAATTGGACTAATAATCAATTAAAGAGTGATTAATTATTAGCTAATGCATGATAACTCTAACATCTTCACTTTTAGCCTTTTTTATTTTTTCCTCTTTTGTTCAAGTGCCTTGGTGTTTTTTATATCAATTCAACTTTTTCTTTTTCCCACTCCTTTTTCTTCTTAAAGAACTCTTGGGTTCTTTTCCACACCCAAGGACACCATAGTTGGCACAAAGGGAAATGTGAGTGGAGGAATTGGGCCCTAGGGTACTAGTTCCTTGTTTTCTGCTTCTATGATAGCAAGTTATGCCAATTCATCCAACCTAGACCCATGCTCAAATTTATAAAGCTTTTCCTCTAACTCTTTAATTATTTTGTCCCTCTCATTGTATTTTTCTAGTGTGTTTTCAACAAATTTTCCAAATTATTTATCCTTTCCATAATCTGCTACAATTCTTTGCTAATATCCTTTTTCTCAATAAAAACCCCATCTCTTTCCAAAAACTAGTCATCCCCCTCACTTGTATCATCATTACCCTCTTAATCAGGGCTCTTTAGGGTTCTCTTTCTCATTTTTCTCGCAACAAAAATATCCTCTGAATAAGATTCAAAGGTACTTGTATAGTACCATGACTGTGTAATAGGTGTATTTACATTAGTAGGGGAATCCCCCTCTGATTTTGAGTCTATTTCAATTGTAACCACATCTTTTTTCTGTCTTTTTCATGTGCCCTCATTAGCCTTTTTTCTCTTAGGCGATGTGACGACCTTGTGGGTGTTTTTTTCCTTGTGGAAGGTGCAAAAGAAGATCCACCTTTCCTTTTCTTGGCCCTTTGTTTTTTTCCAGAAATAGGGGTTTCTTTCTTGTCCTCTGCTGTAGGTTGCTCAGTAGTGGTTGCAATTCGAGTGCCCTGCAAATCCTACTCCTTTGGCTCTCCGATGTTGTGGGTAGGTGACACAATAGGGGATCTAGAGGGAATTTCCCTCTCTAAGACAATAGGTTTCTCTACTATTTCTAGGACAACAGGTTCTTCAAGGACACTATTGATATTGTTACAATTTATGAAACTTTCCCAACCAACATGTGGAAATTGAGTCCTAAGCCTCCTTTTTATCAATAATATGATCAAATAGAAGTGGGATAATGTTGAATTGTTCCTTTTCTTTTATACTCATATGCCATTTTAAAAAAAAAATTATATAAGAAATTTGGGATATTCACATGCCTATCATGGAAAATATGACTCAATAGTTTAAAATGAATTGTATACAACAAGGATTGCCTATCATCACAGGTTAAATACTTGATTATGTAATAATCGAAGCCCAGGACCAAGGTAATGCTAATATTTTATTACCTTCAGAAGATGAGTCTAGGTTCTCTCTTAGTTGCTTGAATTCATCCTTGAAAACAATAACATCTACCATAGCTAGAAATTTGTCCCCTTCCCATGGCAAACTAGATACTTCAGCAATGGTAGCTTTTGAGGCATCTATCCTTAAGCCTCTTGCTATTGCTTCATCATTTTATAATGTGGTAGCAAACTATTGTGTCATGAACTCATTATACTTTGTAAGCTTCAAGAAAGACTCCAACCAACTAGCATGTTGAAAAAGGGTAATGCCATCCTGTCTTCTAATAACTAGGTGTGTGTTGCTGGTTCCCTATGAATAATGTCACCTCCCATAATACTGCTACTATTCTACAATTCCTTAATTCTCTATATGCCACTCCAACTGCACCACTTTCACAATATTTTTATGCTTGAAACCTTTCAATTCAACTTTCTTTGACCCTCTTTCTCTCCTTTGAGATTGTATTATTTGAAAATAGAGGAAAAATAAAATGGAAAAAAAACTTGTAGAGAGCTTTTGAAGATCAAGAAGATAAGGAAACCTCCCTCAAATTAAAGATACTAACTGTCCTTACTTAGTGGTACAAATTTGGTGGAGAGTTTAATTAAATATAGTGGAAAATAAATTTAGATATGAAGCATGCACAAATTAATGTGTAAACATGCTAAAAATCAATAATCACTATGCTAATTATGAGAAGTTAATGCATGTACCTGTAGAAATGTGTTGGAATGAAACTAAACTCACATGAAGTGATTGTTTATTTCTTGTGCTAGAATGTGAAATGACTTGTAATTACAATAAAAATCATTTAGAGGCAATTTGAAATGAATGAAAACATATGTATGATGCATGGTGAATGATAGAATGAAAAGGCTACAAAGTATATACAATAGGTGAGGTGAAATGAATGCATGCTATGTGGTAGTCGAGAAAGGTGGTGGAAATGATATGTGTGAATGAATATAATGAAATATATGTAATTGCATGTACAAATGGATGTAATTTGAAATGATAAATAGGTGATGGATGTGGTGGTTATGTAAAATGACTATCAAATAAGTGTTATGGGCTCTTGTAGTAACAAGTCCCTTCTAAAAGTTTTTCACCTTCAGGCGTTATGCTACAGGTCCTTGTTGCTTCATTGACTTTTCCAAAAAATGAATGTTGTCGATTGTCACATGTGTACCGTGTACATGTGAATGATTTAGTGGAATTATACCTGTGAAAAATTAGTTGGTGAGCTGTGTAGCTCATCCATTGATTCATTTGTAGAACTTGTAGTATCTGCTATTGAATTGTCAATTGTAGGTTCAAACTACTAAATTAATGAAAGAAGGAAGTCATCCTTCTTCAATGGTTTCCTATAAAGCTTCAATCTATGTCCATTAACTAATAATGAGAACCTCACTTCATCAATTGTATGTAGTTGTACTACTCCATTTGGAAACACTTGTTTTATCTCATATGCACCAAGCCATCTAGTTTGTAATTTACCCTTGTATTCTTTGTATCTGGAGTCATAAAGGAGAGCCCAATCACCTACACTGAATTCCTTTGTATGAACTAATCATGCCAATGGATTCTTTAGTTCTGGACAACTTCTCTATGGTGTAAAGCTTCCATTCTAATTTCATCAAGTGCATTTAGGTTGTGTATTCTCTCTTGTTGAGCTATGGACAAGTACATGCCCAATGCAACTGTTGTCCTCAATTTTTTGTATTTAAATTCAATAGGAAGTAATGCTTTCTTCCCATACACCAATTCATATGGTATAAATTTGGTTGTGGTCTTCCAAGTTGTTCTATAGGCCCAAATTGCTTTAGGCAACATGGCTGCCCAATCTTTCCTATGAATTTTTACTATCTTTGTAAAAATGTTTTTAATTTCCATTTTGTGACTTCAACCCGCCCATTAGATTGAGGGTGGTAGGGTGTTTACTTCCTATGTCTAAAATCATACTCTTGAACCAATTTTGTGATCAACTCTAATATAAACTAGGGTTCTTGGTTTGTAAAAATATCTCTTGGAACTCCATATCTTATGAGTATGTCCTCAAAAAAAAAATTCCACATTACCATCTCTTTCAAATTGTAGATCCTTAACCTCCACCCACTTTGTAAGGTAAATTGTGCATACTAGTATGTACTCTTTGTTGTTTGATGTTGGTGATATGGGGCCAATAAAGTCTAATCCCCATTTGTTAAATGGTGCCAAAGCTAACTCTGGTTGTAATGGAATTTCATATGTTTTTGTTGGCCTTCTCATTATTTGACACCTATCACAACCCCTAGTGTACTCTCTAGATCTTTATGAAGAGTTGGCCAATAGTATCCAGTGTTGAGAATCTTAAGAGTTGTCCTCTTTGTTGAAAAGTGTCCCCCACAGGGTTTATCATGGCATGCTTTGAGGATATCATATACTTCATCTTCTCTAATACATGTCCTCATTATGTTGTCTATGCCTATGTATAATAAGTATCTAACTATCCAAGAGTAAATAAAACTCTTATGAACCAATTTCCTCTTTTATCTTGGTGAGAAATGGGGTGGTGTTTGTCCCGCTACAAGATAGTTGGCTACATCTGTATACCAAGGTGTATGCAGAGATAGAGAAAATAAATGCTCATATAGAAAAGAATCATCAACATCTTCTAATTTGGTTGTTAGCCTGGATAGAAAATTTTCCACTACATTTACTTTACCTAGCTTATCCATAATGGTAATGTCAAATTCTTTAAGTAAAAATAACCACCTAACAAGCCTACCACCAACCACTGCTTTGTTCATTAGATACCTTGTTATTGTATGGTTAGTATGTATGAACACTGGATATCCTGTAATATAATTCTTGAATTTGTTTATTGCATATACTATTGCCAACATCTCCTTCTCTATTACTATATAATTGAGTTCCACCCCTTATAGATTTTTGCTGATGTAATATATGACATACTCTTTTTTTCCTTCCTTCTACCCAAGTACAACTCCTATAGCAAAATTAGAAGCACCTGTATGGATATGGAAAGGTAAGGTCTAATTTAGTCCTCTCTAGACATGGGTTTTGTCAATTTTTCCTTGAGTGCTTGAGAAGAGTGTTGACAAGTAGTTGTCCACTCAAATTCTACATCTTTGGATAGTAAAACAAATAGTGGAGCTGCAAGTTTGCTAAAGTCCTAAATGAATCTCTTGTAATACCCAACATGTCCTAGGAAAATTCTAACATAATTTTGTCTTTGAGCCATAGGGAGTGTTGAGATCACTTCAATTTTGTTGGGGTCCACTTGAATTCCTTCATTTGACACAAAATATCCTAATACAATCCCTTGTGTCGTCATCATGAAATATTTTTCATGAATCAGGGATAAGTTATGTTCTTGACACCTTTTTAGCACATTCTCTAGATTGTCAAGTGCTTCATCATATGTATTCCCATAAGTTGTGAAATCGTCCATGTAAGCTTCCATGGAATCATGTGAAAAGTCTGTGAATATATTCAGTATTTTCCTTTGGAAGGTGGTTGGTGAATTACACAACCCAAAAGGCAGGACATAATAAGCATATGTGCCCCAAGGGCATGTGAAAGTTATCTTTTCATAATCTTTTAGGGAAATCTTTATTTGGTTGTAGCCACTAAATCCATCTAGAAAGGAAAAGTACTTCTTTCCTGCTAATTAATCAAGTACTTGTTCTATGGAGGGGAGTGGAAAGCGGTCCTTCTTGGTTGCAAGATTTAGTTCTTGGTTGTCTATAGACTCTCCACTTTCCTCCTTTATTTGAGACAATTAATAGAGGTGAGACCCATTGACTATCATAGATAGGATAGATAAAGCCTGTATCAAGCAATTTTTGTAATTCTGATTTAACTTTGTCTTTGACTGTAGGGTCCATTCTCCTTTAGGGTTTCCTTATGGGCTTAAAACCATCATTGATATAAATCCTATACATGCACAAGTTAGGGTCTATCCCCTTCATTTCATGTTAATCCCATGCAAAGGCTATTGCATGTGCTTGCAACACGTTCATCAGTAAGGTCTATTGTATATCAATCAATTGACTGTTAACATTTAATGATTTACCTGACATTATCTCTAAAATCTTGGATGTTTGAACTGATGAGATGTCAAGTGTTTCTATATTTAGGACACATTGGTGTGGTAGCGAGGTGTGAAATATTTGGTAAATTGAATTAGATGAGCTGGAAAGAATCATATTTTGTAGAGGATCTTGCAAACATGTTAGACAGTCCTGATGTTGCAGGTCCCTACCATAGTTATTTTGCATGATTTTTACTATCAAATCATCTTCATCTTGATTTTCTAACAAATTATTGCATTCAATAGTCATCAGGGTTTGTAAGGAATATTGATCCTCCTCATCGAGGGTAGGCCAAATGGTTTGTTCTAGGTATACATGTGGTTGGACTGGTGGATAAAGGACCAATTTCTTAGTCACATTTCCATTATATATAATCATATTCCCAGACTTGCAACCTATAAAGGCATATATTATTATTAACCAAGGTATTCCTAAAATGAGGGGGTAGCCTGCAAGATTAGCTTTAGGCTATAATACCATAAAGTCAACAAGGTACTCCCATGAATCCAATGTTTTTACCAAGTCTTCAATGATACCCTTAGGTTTAACTGTGGACCTATTTTCTAGCTATAGAACAATAGGTGTAGGTCTGAGTTCTATTAGCTATAACAAATTCATGGTCTCTTTGGTAATTACATTAATAGTTGCTCCCAAGTCAATTAAGGTGTTCTTAATGAGAGTGTCATTTATCTCTACATCCACTGCAGGACTCCCAAGGTCTACATACTTGGTGATAGTTATGTTTTCCAACATAATGTTTATAAGTTGTCCTAGGACATGTACAGTTTGAGGGTCTTTTCGCTTCCTACTCGGATTTTTAAGTCATAGTTCTCTCATTTTTTTAGTATAGATAGGAACCTCCTTAATGACTTGGATAAGAGGTATCTTGATACAAACAACCTTAAGTTGTCCCAACAAGTCAGTTTTAGCTTGTGTTTGATGCCTTTGAATTGCTAATCTTTCAGGGAATGGAGGCTTTGGACTTTGATTGGTTTGGTTAACTTGATTTGAGTCAGGCTCCTTAGGTTGGTTGTCTAAGGTGAGGGGATGAAGGCCCAACCAACATTTTCCTTGATCTAATGTGGACATCACTCACCTCTACCCCATAAGTAGGGTATTGAATAGCTTTATTAGCATAAGCTTGTTGAACAAGCTTGTTACTGGGGTTAGGTGTAGGTTGGGCTGGTAGCTAAGGTGATCTAGGTGGCTGTGGTGTTGGATTTTTTGGGTTTGATATAATGGTTTGTTGTTGTGGCTATTAATAATTCATGTTTTGGTTTTTCTATTGTTGACCTCTTTGCCACTGAGGTTGCCATTGGTTTTGTTGGGGTGGCCATTGATAATTATAGTTAGATCCTTGAGAATTTTATGGTGGCCAAATTTTTTTATGTTATTGATTCCAATTGGTTTGAGGCATTGACCATTGTTGTTTTTGCATATTGGCCCAAGACTAAGGGTTCCAACTAGGACGATTTGTATTGTTACTAGGAAATGACATGTTGTAATTCAAAGGATCTTGAGGCATACCTTATCTTGCATACTATGGTTTTCTTTGAGATATGTATACTATTTTTGCATCTTTACCTTCCAATATATGAAAGTCTCACGTACCTTGCTTATCTTTAGAGATACTTGCCACCTTCTTGCATTTGCAGTTAATCCTCCTCTGTCTATAATGTGGGTAACATTCTATAAGAGCTTATTTTTCCTCTTCTTGCTTCTTTTTGATATGGAGGGTTTCTAATTATGTAGCAAGATGGTTTGATAATATCCTCCTTCATATTTGATATAAGATTACTCAATTCAACTCTAGAGACTCCATTAGATGGTTTGCTAATGGAAGATAACTGGTCTCCTCTAACCTTCTTAGTGAAAGACCTTGAGTAGTTCCTACATGCTTTGCATATTTCCTCAAATGGTTCCTAAGAAATATCTCCTACCTCAATGAGGTTAAGTGCATCCATGCAATCCTCATTAATCCCCCTAAAGAATATCAATTTTAAAGACTCATCAGAGAGTCTATTTTGGTGGGATTTCTTAAGGAAAAACTGAAACCTTTCCATATAGTCATCCAAAGATTCATATTCCTTTTGTGACATCCTAAATATTTCATCCCTCTTTCTATATATATCTCTAAGTAATCTTGGTACTTTTCTAAGAACTTTATCTTCATGGAATTCCAATTTGGAACATCTCTTCCTAAACCCATAAACCATCTCAGAGCAGCATCCTTCAATGTTGTTGGGAATAGTTTGAGCCTATGGGTATCTGTAGTATAATCATAACTTCTACATAACACATCAAACTTAAAAAGGAAGGTATCTAGATCCTCCATGACCATCCCATAGAAAACAGGTAATGCTAAAGGTGGCATGTTCCTTAAAGCAGTTGCTCTCTCTTGGTTAGAAATGGGGAATTACAAATTCATATGATCTGGTGGGTCTTCCACCATAGCATCACCCATGTTGATGATTTGTGTATGGGAAGTCTCCTCTATATCTAATGTGGATATTGGTGTTTGGGATGATTCTTCTTCAATAATACCCTCACTTTGTTAACTTTGATCACTAGTATCCTCTAAAGCTTCATGTTTTGAGGGGATAAATCTTCCCAAAGTGTCTTATTGCCTCCGCATACAATAGTTGTAAATCTTTGGATCATATGCTCATACACAATGTTAGAAAAACATTTTTATGTTGATGGATTAAAAAATAATTATCCTAATGTTGAAATCAAAATATTTAAAGTATGAAAGCTTGAAATTACACAAAAGAACCCTAAATGTAGCACCATCCCCAACAACGGTGCCAAAAATGTAAGGCCTTTCTAATGCTCAGTCAACTTGGTGCTAGACACACAATTCAAAGGGGTTCCTAGCTAAAAAGTTCACTAAACCCTCACAAAGACTTCATTTAATTATCAACTAGGGCTTCATAAGCTTTTGGTGATGTTGGCAATGTATGTGCATCCACAGACTCTACACGTCCTATATCGGTGAGTATACATGATTTACGCACATATAGGAAAACAATAAAGGTTGGAGAAGTAAGTAAAGTGTTAACTTACAAAATGGGGGTAATAACTTAATCTACTACTGATGCTATAGGTACCTTCAACTTAACACTATAATTTATAATTGCTAAACTTGAACTTTGCAATTCACTAACACTATTGAATCTTACTTCTAACTACTTGACCTCTATGGAGAATGACTCAAAGACACATTACAAAGAATAATTCATGATACAAGATATCATTCATGTGCATGTAATTAAGAATCTACTTGAAATGAATGCAACAATGTAATCTTCTAATCTAATAACAAAAATTAAGTTGGGTGAATGGTACCTTGAGTCTTGCTCAAGTTGTTGTACCCATAAGAGAAATCAAATATGTACTACTTGAATCAACTAAACATAATAGTAAATTGGAACATCTTTATTGCATATAACTGAACTCTCACAACATGACAAGAATCTTCACAAATCTTTCATTCATGAGTGCATAACTATTACAACTAAATAACAAAAAACTAACAATGAAGTATTGTTTGTGAAACAAAATTGAAACTATCAAACATATATCTCTAACTAGATCTTCTCCTCAACCACTGATCTAAATATATAGGCTCGAGAGGAGCTTTATTTGCATAAGGACTAATAATAGAAAAATAAATGCAAATGTCCACTCTCCTTCAAAATAGGGAGAGGACTAGTCTTTGCAATTGAAATCATAATTGAAAAAGATAGAAGAAGACAAATAGAATTAAAACTTTGCAATAACAGTTTGATATAGACATGCTATGTGAAAACTATCACGTTGGCTTCCTTATCAATACAAACTTCTTCTTCTTCCTCATATCATCTTATTGGATGATTTGGTGACTAACGATTGACCACTTTAATGATCGCTCCCATCCTTTCTTGTAACTATCACATTCTCAACATTCTAAACTCTCCCCTGCAATCTACCTAGAATCCTTTGCCTACGAGTTGGTCAATCCAGTTGTTTTGGGCTATAGTTCTTCTGGTTGCAAGAGATCATTTTCATCTAAAGTATACACATCATTAATCAACCATGAATTAACATAGAATCATATTGAATTTTATAAACATTCACACATTTATCCATGCAAAAATCATCATATCATAATTATATTTCCACATGGTAAAGTTTGGTTTAGGATGCATAAAAGACATAAAAGATATATAAGGTTCATGATTGTTTGTGAGATAAGCAACTTGAAATGTTAAAAGACATAAACTAAAAGGAAGAAAGCTAGCTATTTCCTAGGCCCATCACTAATTAAGCTTAAGTGAGTGTAAA
Source organism: Sequoia sempervirens (assembly GCA_007258455.2). Taxonomy (NCBI): domain Eukaryota; kingdom Viridiplantae; phylum Streptophyta; class Pinopsida; order Cupressales; family Cupressaceae; genus Sequoia; species Sequoia sempervirens. The sequence continues at coordinate 48,814 of VDFB02129226.1, forward strand.
AAAAGAATCTTTTACACTAACAAAACTCCCATTGTTCCTCGACATAGTGATCATAATGAGGTTGATAAAGTTTCCTTAAATGGTAGAGAATAGCGGATCCCCTCCAATTCTAAGCATTAGCTGGAATTTTTTTTGGAAGAATGAGGAATAAACCCTTTGGTGTGTTGCATTGATGCCAACATTGTTTGGTGACACTTTTGTCTAATCCGGTAAATAGTGTTTGTGTTCTCCTAATCTGGTAATTTGGTCTAGAATTTCCTATATCAGAAGATTGGCCTATGTGGTTTTATTATATTATTCAGGACTATTATATACATCTATGAACAAGTTTTCAACAATTTTGGTTGAATGGGATGAAAGATACAAATGACATAAGTTCGGCATACAATTTTCTACTCAAGAATTCTCCTGGATGACATGAACAAGTGGTATAAAGATTAATACATGTGTGAATGCCAAAGAGATCCTTTTTAGGTCCGTGCCGACCTAAATCATGCCTTGCATGTTTTGGTTTGAGATCAAGAGGAACTTTGTTTCAAGTTTTAAGCCAACAAGCTAATTTTGAATTAAGTATGTGTACATCTAATTACGCCGACCTAATTGATGTGTAAAGATGCAATAGCATATATATATGAAATATTTTTGTATTGTAGATGCAACATATGATAAGAAGAGATGTGTGATACTATGATGTTATGCGAGCTTGTATTTATAAGTTATGTATCAAGGAAAAATTACAACATATGTTGTAAAACTGCAAACCAATGTAGGATTTTGTATTTCAAAGCTTAGTTGGAACTTAATTCAACACATGAAAGGTGTATTCCATCTGTTCAATTTTTGGCAGTGAGGAACACTCCATTTTGTAATCACTTCAGGTTGTGAGACTTTCAAGGATAGTATGTCCTGGAAGTGTGCCCCTGTAATATCTTATAATCGGTTATAATATATTGTGAGCTAATCCTCACCATGTTTTTTCCCATTTTTGGTTTTCCACGTAAAAATCCTGGCATTTATGTGTTATGTGGTGTTATGATATCTTTCATATCTTTACTTACAATTGCAGTTAGATGTGATGTAATGCTTGGATGGTTTATAGCTGAATTTTTTAATAGAATATTGATTCACCCCCTCCTCAGTATTTTGGGTGTTCAATAATTGGTATCAGAGCTTGGTTCCTTTAGAAAATCCTAACAACTTGAGGGAGATCTTGGAGTTTGAACACATGGTTGACAAAAAGTGTCCTATTTCTCTGGAAGAAATCTCTACAATTGAATACATTGGAGATGACTACACAATTGACAAAGAAGAACTGAATGTTGCTCTTGAAGATCTTGATAGAGTTGAAAATGAGAATTTTTTTTGAAGGAGAACCTGAAAGAAGAAAATGAATGCATCAAAAAGTTAAGAGAGCAAATCAAAAATTTCAAGGAAAGGCATAGAGAAGTTAGTGATTAGTTAAAGAAAGAAAATGAGGACATCACCAAACTAAAATTGTAGGTGGAAGAAAAGAAGAGAATTAAGGACTGTCAGAAAATTGAAATTCAAAGCAAGTCTAAAGAATGCATCAAGCTTGAACAAGAAGTGGTAACCCTGAGATCAGATCTGGAGAAAGCAAGAGCTCATGAGGGCAAATTCAAAACAAGTTCTACAAGGCTGGATGAATTGATTGCAGGACAAAAACCCTATAAGGATAAAAGTGATTTGGGACTTGAAGAAGGAAAAATTTCAAAAGAAAATCAAACCCCAAACAAGGTGGAAAATCAGAGGAAGACTCAAGGAAATGGTAGACAGATCAAGAATCAAAGAAGCAATATTGGAAGGATTCCTATCAAACAACCTAATGCTCAAAGGTAATCATCTTTTAATGATATTTTCTTTTCATGTAATAAATTTGGTCATATGGCAACAAAATGTAGAAGTAGAATGAATCAGAATGGTGGATTATTTTATGGATAATTCTTTGCATGCAATAAATTTGGACATAGAGCTACTGAGTGCAGAAGTTAGATGATGATGAATATATTCAATACTGGTAGAATGATTCAATCTTTTCAAGGTTATTACTACACATGTAATGCATTTGGTCACAAGGATAACCAGTGCAGATCAAGGATGAATTCAAATCAATTTGGTTAGAAAATATTGTGTGTTACACCTGTAACAAACCAAGACATATTTCAATATTTTGCAGAAGCAAGAATGGAAAGAAATCTAATCCAAAAAAAAGGAATAAACATGTGAATAAAGTTGATACTATTGAAGTAAAGAAGTAAATGGAGAAGATCTGGAAGAAGAAAGAAGAATCTGAGAAAAAGGATGAATCTAACACATCTATACCTCCATTTGGTGCAAACAATTGTTCTAAAGCCTAAATCCAATAATGGGTTTAGGGGGAGCAATTACAAAGAAAACTAATGAACCCTTGAAATATGAGGTGTCAAGTGGTGGCATGAAGATATGTGATGTAAAATGATAATTTGAAGATGTTGAAAAAGATTCTAGTAGAAAATATGCAAATTTGAATATTTGCGAAGCTTTTTAGGGTTTTCAGGGTATTCATAAGGTGTTTATCAACTTTTTGAAGATCAAATGAAATTATGATAGATCGGTAAAGTATAAAGTGAAATTCTAAGTTGAGTTAAATCATTTTTATGCATTTAGAGAGAGATAAGTGAGTTGAAGGAGTGTCAAAGGCGATTCAAAGCATCTGGCATCAAACCCTAGTTTTCATTGAAGCGTGAAAAATGTATTTACATCTTTCTATTCTTTGTCTATACTTTGTGGGTTTGCATTAGAAGTAATTTGTATTAGCATCTATAAAATAATTGAGAGAGATATGGCCACACCAATCATGGTTGAGACTTTTGAGAGACCTAGACCAAAATTCAAAAGGTTTTCATGGAAGGTTTTCGACATTGACCTTGTTAGTGTGTTTTCACAAATTCCAAATCATGTCTTGCCTATTGAGGACACTAGAACCTACATTCATGGGAAATTGGAAGAATTTGATCATAAAGTACTCAAGAATCAATGGCTAAAGGAGTTATTTGGAGATAATTTCTTAGTGAAGCCAGAGTATGAAAACCTTGTACGGAAGAAGCTAGATGTGTGGAACTGGTTTCCCAACTTTTGCAGTGAAATGGATGTGAAGTTTGTAAGGATAGCCCTAAGTAGAGTAAACAATAAGTTTCTATGGAAAAATGTGCCTAGACTAATTTCTAAAGATGTGATCAAAGTTATGAGTATTCTTTGTGACATCGGACCTGTACTGGTGTTAAAGTCTAAGAAAAATGATGTGCTTATAAAGTTAATTGGTGCCACATATGATGGGAGAGCATTGACTACCAAACCTATTACCAACCCTGCTATGAGGTATGCAAAAACCATGATAGGTCACAAGATCCACTTTATCAACAGAGGAAATTCAGTGTCTACAACTATAATTTATGTTTCACATGACATGATGGTGAATGAAAAAGACTATGATTTATGTGATTTGCTTCAGAAACAACTTATGGAGAACTTGAGCTACACCAAGACATAGAAATATCCATTCAATTTTGGAACACTGATAGTTTGTTTGCTATTTTACTTTCTAAGAGAGCTACCTGGGAAGAAAAATATGATATGAGATACTAGTAGACTGGTAGCACATCAAATATTTGATTACCTAAGTAACATTGGAGATTTCAAGGCATAGGGTGATGCTCTGACTACATTTTTTGCAGTTTTTTAGAATAACATGTATGATAGAAACAAAATTCCAAAAATATTGGTGTCTAAATATGCAAATGATATAACTTTTCTGGTATCCACTGATGAGTGCATTATAGAGGCAATTGAACCTAGGACTCTATGGATAGAGCCTCTAGGATATGAGATTGATGAGTAAATGGTTGAGGGTCTCATTAACATATTACTAAACAACCCCAAGGATCCCACTCAGTCCTGGCATGGTACATATGAAGAGAAATCAACTAAAGTGTTTTTGGAAGCTTCAACACCTCAAAGAGCTAAAAGAGTAAATACAAATGTTGAGGAATATTTCAAACTACATACACTTTCAAAGGATGATGTTGATAGGTTAAGGGAAGTTGTAGAGAAGAGGTCCAAATGAGTTGAAGTGCCCTCCAAACCCAAAAAATTAGGAAGATCACCTTCCACCACTACCTCTACATTTCCATCAACACCCGGTGCAATTGCAACAATAAAAGAAAAGAAGGTAGAGAACAATGCTCTATCAATAGTTAATGTAACTGCTTCCACCGGACCCAACACCTAAGCTTCTAAGAGGAAGAATATACCCTCTGTTTCACCTTCTACTCCCTCCAGAAAAAAAATAAAACAAAAGGCAAGCAAAAAAAGGAACATGAGTGATGTTGTGTAAGAGGAAATTGACCTTGGCTTGCAAGAATAAATTCAATTGAAAGGAATAAAAGAAGTGGTGTCTCCACCAGCAATGAAGGTATCTCACAAGTGGCTGAAACATAAAATGTTGTGGACTCATTTGATGAAGAGGAGATAGAGAAAGAAAAGAATGATTTCATAATTCATGTGCATGAGAAAAAAGGTGAAGAAGGCACATCAGAGCCTATGGAGGAAAATCCCAACTCTGCTATGGTAAGAGACCACTCACCTTTGAAATTGGAGCCTTTGGTAAATAATATGATAGAATTTGATGATTTTCTAGCTACTGCTAATTTTATTGATGTGGCTAATGAAGAGGATAAGGAAACAATTGTAAATGCTTTTATTCAATACATGATTATTTTTATAAGAGTATGGAAGATATAAGGAAGAAGGTGACTGAAAATGTATGGAAAGCTCTAGTACAAAGAAGACATGAGGCTGTAAATGGTGATGAACAAATCAAGTTTGATGTATTGAACACATACAAATCCTCCTTGTCTGAGGATGATACTGCTACCCTATTAACAAAATATTCTAAGAGGTTCAGGGTTAAACAAAGAGTCACGATTCTCATGACAAGAGAAAAAGGAAACACAAAAAGATTGAAGGAAGAAACATTTTCCATAGTGAAAGAAATGGTAGAGAAAATTGGGATGAGTTATGTTTCTTCATCTCATATACATCAAGTACAAGAGCCTGCTAAAGTCATGGGCATTGATACAAAAGAAGTGATCCCTCCTACTACCTATTTACCCATTTTCAAAGAAGTAAAGGATCATTCTATTGAAAAGACATCACATTTGGATAAGGTTGATGATATACATGTTTCTCCGAAGACATCTGCTCCTCTGGATGACACAAAGAATTCAACCAGAGAGGATACTAAAAAATAGTATAACAATGATACCGGTGACAATCCACAAGAACACCATGAGAATAGCGGAAACAATGGTGAGGGAAATAAAAATGATGGAGAAGAAAGAAAAGATGAAAAGAATGATGATAGAAAGGATGACGAGGACAAGAAGGAGAAAGAAAATAAAGACAAACCATCATAAAATACCTCTGAAGAGGAAGAAGAGGAAAAGAAAGAAGAATATAAGGAAGAAATAGAGGTTGGAAGAAGTGAAGAAGAATCTTCAAAGACCATTGAGCCATGAAAACCATCCAGAGAATCATCCAGAAGTACTCTTAAGGGTCTTTTGTCAAGGAAAGTAAGGATTCAACCTATGCTTCCACCTCATCTAACACAACTCCCATCACATCCAGGATATGTGGATCTTAATAAGATCTCACCAGTTCAGAGGATTGAGCTTAGTGGTACTTTTCTTAACTCTGGTAAAAGGGAAATTCTTGAAACTCATCAGAATGGGACTGAACTAATAAATGATGCCATCAAGGCTTTGTAGGATAAAAATCTTGGTGCCACAATTGATGAATCTTTAGCTCCTATTGAGAACTTAAAGTTCTTGGTTGATTCACTCAAAGAATATACCTCTAGTCTAAAGGAGAAAACTAGAAAAGAGGCTGAGTCAAGCCTTTTGGAGAAAAGGTTACTGGTATTGTAGGATAAATGTGCAACCACACACAACATGGTGTTTGAATTTTTAAAAGAGGTAAAGGAATGTGAAGAGGGAGCTCAAATATTGTTTATGTATTGCATGCGGTGGTTGGATGCCACTCAAGGCATTAAAGACTTAATGGACTCAATAGAGTCACAACTTTCCAATGCCTTCAGAGCCTACAATATTGTAGATGACAAATATTATGCCTCTTAGACTTCCATTTCATATCTATAGAACAAATTTTTCACACTTCAAAGGCGAAAAGAGGATGCAATAAGGCGGTTTGGACAACTTGGAGATCTGGTGAAGTCTAAACATATTCCAGTTTCAAGTGCCTTGGCAGATGAAAAGAAACTTGACAAGATAAATCTTAATCCATCCACTCTGGAAGAAGGTAAAGAGAGCTTGGTAGAACTGAAATCATTGTACAAAGAACTTGTTAGAGCGAAGAGGATCTGGCATGATGGAAAATATGCTTGGGAAGCCATTCTCAAGGAATTAAAAGGTGCCCTCAGTTCCAATTAAAAGATATTTACTTATTTTCTCTTTTTTTATTTAAGTTTATTTTGCAAATTTATCTCTGACACACCCTTTGTCCTTGATGTCAAAGGGGGAGAAGTTTTGGTGTTTGAGAAGTTTTGGTGTGGGAGAAATTTTGAGAAGTTTTGGAACCCTAAGGGGGAGACATTTTGAAGTTGTGATGTATATTTGAAAGGGGGAGTTTGCGTAGTTTGGGTAAAGATAATTTTGAAGATCCATTTTTGGCACATGTTTCCATCAATGACAAAGGGGGATATTGTTGGAAGAATGAAGAAGAAACCCTCCAGTGTGTTTTCATTGATGCCAACATTGTTTGGTGGCATTTTTGTCTAATCCGGTATATAGTGTCTATGTTATCCTGATCCAGTAATTTGGTTTGGAATTTCCTATATTAGAAGATCAACCTATGTGGTTTTAATATATTATTCAGGACTATTATATACATCTATGAACAATTTTTTAGCAATTTTGGTTGAATGGGTTGAAAGATACAAATGACAGAAGTTCGACATATAGTTTTCTGCTCAAGAATTCTCCTAGCTAACATGAACAAGTGGTATGAAGATTAATATGTTGTTTGAATGTCAAATAGATCCTTTTTAGGTCACTTTTGACCTAAATCATGCCTTGCATGCTTTGGTTTGAGCGCAAAAGGAACTTTGCTTCAGTTTTTGAGCCGATAAGCTAATTTTTAATTATGTGTACATCTAATTAGGCTGACCTAATTGATGTGTAAAGATGCAATATCATATATATATAATGTTTTTGTATTGTAGATGTGACATGTGATAAGAAGAGATGTGTGATAATGTGATGTTATACATACTTGTATGTATAAGTTTTGTATCAAGGAAAAATTACAGTATATATTGTAAAACTAAAAACTAGTGTAGGATTTTGTATTTTAGAGCTTAATTGGAACTGAATTCAACACATGAAAGGTGTATTCCATCAGTTTAATTTTTGGCATGAGCCACACTCCATTTTGTAATAATTTCAAGCTGCGAGCCTTTCAAGGACAGTGTGTCCTAGTAGTGTTCCCCTATAATATCTTATAACCGGTTATAATATATTGTGAGCTAATCTTCACCGTGGTTTTTCCCATTTTGGGTTTTCCACATAAAAATCTTGATGTTTATGTGTTATGTGGTGTTATGATCTCTTTCATATCTTCTTACAATTTCAGTTAGAGGTGCTTTAATGCTTGGATAGTTTATAACTGAATTGTTTAATAGAATACTGATTCACCACCCCCTCTCAGTATTCTGGGTGTTCAACAAAATTTACTTTAGGAGGTTTAATAGCTAAAAGCCACTAATAAATCTAATAAGGAAAAGATTAAAGGTATGGAGAAGGCTATCTGCAACCTTATTAAGGTTACCCAAGGTATCATGATGAAATTTTTTATGTGGATAGTGTTAGGTAAGTCCAAGGTTAACAAACAGAAAAAAAGCTCAATGTGGATGAAGGACATTTGAGGACCAAAGATAATGGGAAATGTAGCATGGACCAAGCTGATAAAGTTTGGATGAAACCATTGTATGGTCTACTCGATAATTGGGACCTTATCAGCTGAGTTTTGTTTGTTCCTTGGTGTTTTTTATTTGGTTGTAGGGTTTGCTTCTCTCTAGAGGTTGGGTTATTTGTTGTTGTTTTGTTATGATTTAGCAGGCCTGTTTGCTTTAGCTTAAATTGGTTTTATCTTCCTATGTTAATGTCTTCAACTAATGGGTGAGGGACCTTTTCCCTACTTATCTAATCTAACACATATTGCTTGTACAATTTTTTGATTATATTGAAATATCATTTTATATTGCTTATATAAATAATGGGAATTTTATTATTAAGTGTTTAATCTACACATTTTTTCAAAAATATAGAACTAACATATTTTTGTTGTATGGAAAAATATGATCCATAGTGTACATTGTTATATATCATTCAATATGATACAAGTCAAATGTTATCCCATATTTTGCAGTTGGTAAGGTGCATATACTAAATAAGAGAAACTAATTTATGTTGTTGATAAAGTAAGCTTCATTTGCAAGGTGTAGTGCCCTTTACACCAAGAGCCCAAAGGGCCAAAAAGGATCAAAAGTCAAAAACCATCATTTAATAGTCCAATAGCAGAAACAACAGAAAAACACCAAAAACTTACAGTAATAACAAATCGATAGCAAACATAAAACCCACCCACACACCCGACCTGTTACTTTTCTAAACCCTCCCATTCTTGGAAAAGGAGATCCAGAATCTCATCACACATCCATTTGTTGCTAGTTCCTTCATCAACATTCTTGTTGTCCACCTCCTCATGCAACACATCCGACAGAGTAATAGTGGGCCTGTGAATGATCTGAATCGTGAAGAATGTGAGCTTGGTGAATTTTCTTTCCATCTTTTCCACATGGGACCACAAATTGTTGAGCTCCTCCTTCTTAGTCTCCACCTTTTCCTCATCCTCATTCCCAACCTAGTATTCAAAAGATTCCAGAGTGAAATATTCATGGAACGTTTTTTTTAGCTCTGGAAAATGGCTTGACCCTTCAACATAATCTTTGGTTTCTTTAATGGTATCATGTTTTTTGTCCTCCTTACCCTCCTTCTACTCAAAATCACTGGATATCTCATCAAAAGGTTTCTCCTTCTTTTTTTGGGAAATCTATTAGAATGTATGACTCTAGTCGGCTCTACCCCTATGTCCACACTAGCAACAACAACAGTGTCCCCTTGGGAATCTTTGTCAGTAGAGTCCCCCTCCTCAATGTCCATGTCCAGCTCCACCACATAACACGGGGTGCCCTTTTTGCTCTTTTAAGGTTTAGGTTTTTTCTTGTCAGCCAATTTAGACTCCTTTTTAGTGGGAGTGTTCTTCAATTCACAAATTCCAGTAGCCGCTTTTTATTGGGTTAGATCCACTCCCCCTTTTTTTCTTAGCTAGGGGTTTAGGTTTAGGGTTGTCAGGGGCTTCAAAAGCACAAGGGGATTCTTCCTATTGGGTCCAACTGAAGGGGAAAAGGTGGTGGTTTGTTGGGGTTCTTGGCGGCCAATTCAAAGGTTTCCTTTACAAAACTTTCTAGAGACAAAAGTAGGAAGAAGGGAAAGCTTATAAGGATTTTGTGACGAAGATGGTTCAACAAGGGTAGATGGTAAAAATAAAACACTTTGAATCTCCCCTCCAATGTAATGTACTTCATAATGGCAAGACAAACCTTATTCCAAGGCTTCGATAAAGACTCCCTTTCGAACCCCATGTGAAAATTTGTTGGTTTCTCATTCCCCCAACAGAAAGTATGGAGGCTATCTAGATCCTATACTTTAGTGTGATTTTCAACTTATACCCCATGCAAGATAGGCCCATATCCTTGGCTATGAAATCATTAATTTCAGAAGATATGTCCCCAAAAGTGACTCTCCTTTCATTCCACGAGCTTGCGAACTATGTAGAGAGTCTCCCATCATGCCCCAGAAGGCATTCCATTAGAGGCACAATGCCTCCCTCAATGAAAATGTGCCAAACAAGGGGGTCTTTATGAAATTTATCGCAAGAGCTCAACTTCGTTCAAAATCTATCACCACCCATTTTCTCTCCCAACTCATAATTTTTCAGACGAAATAGTAGAGCTAGAGGTAATTCAAAATGCCAACAGGAAGAAAAAATTCCCCAAATATCAACACTGCCATACCATAATAAAAAATATTTCCTAATTAAGGAAATCGAATTTTTGCATGTACTAGTGGTCATTCTCAAAGAGATTAGGGCCATGGTGCTGAAAAAAATCTTGCTTAAGTACCATAAAGATAAACTAAAAACCATCATGATATTAATCAGATCATTAATAGCCAAAAATTTGAAGATAGCTTTGGCCTTATGCACGTTTACATAAATGTGATTATGAAATTGGTACATTTGATAAGACAACTCATGAATACTTTGAAAAGACCACATACTCCCCGCCATCTTTCCTGACCCCCTTCAATCATTCCCTTGCACTCCTCCACCTCATCATTCCAATGCCACATCACCATGAGCCCAGTGGGGTAGTACCAAATTCCTGACTCCTAATCAAACTTCCACCTGCACCCCGCCAACTCATCATGCACCAATCCCAACATCATGAGCCCAAGGGAGTAGTACCAAAAGTAATTTGCAACAAAAGAAATGTTATATTTCATCATTCACATACTGATTTTTTTATTTTTCTACAAGGATAATTCCTTGCATGTTCCCAGGGAGGACCCCAAATCTTCTCTAACATTTAGTTAGTATCCATGAAGAGCCCAAGTTGGTAAATGAATCAACCACTTGGTTGCCCTTATGAAAAATGTGTCAACTTCTTTCTATAAAATTTGGTGAGCAGAAAGATAATATCCATCAGAATGTCTCTAATATTCCAACCATGATAATGAGTAAGATTGATAGAATCAATCACTCCCTTAGAGTCTCCTTTAATGTGCAGATATTTTATGCCAAGATTGGCAACAATTTTAACACCCTTGAGTAGTGCTTTGGCCTCAACTATCATGGAAGTCTATGTTTCAATGCCACCAACATACCCTACCACTAAGTTTCCCTATGCGTCTCTAATAATGCCACCTATGCTTTCCAACCCAGTGTTCCTTTCCACTGCACTGTTGAAGTTAAGTTTTTGCCAACTGATACCAAGAGGTTTCCAAACTATAGAAAGTCTAGCTAGAGCTTTAGAATTTTAAAAGGAGTTGATATCTAATTTATTATTCCAAGAATTATCCATGTTGATCTCCCACTCAGTAAGAGCCCTATTTGGGGGTTTCCAAACATATAAGGAGACATTCTCATAGATGAGTTTGAGACCAATATTGAATACCTCCTTAGGTATTTTTTTCGTACTTCTAAAAATATGGTTGTTTCTTTCTTTCCACAAACACTAGCATAAAATAAGGGGGATCTATCTCCATATTTATTTGGGAAAAGGGTGATGATAAGGGCTGACCCAATTCTCAATGAAACTCTTCAGGTCAGCATTCATGGTCTAGTGAATCCCTAATCTTTCAAAATATAAATCCCAGTCTTTGGTAGCAAATGAGTAGTGCAGTAACAAATGAGGGATGGACTCTTCATCATTCTTACAAAGCATGCATCTATTTGGGATTTGAAATCCTTTTTTCCTTAAGTTTTCTTGGGTGAGGATCCTATTGTGACAAGCTATCAACCAAAATAAATTATTTTTTGGAGTTAGATGTCTATTCCAAACTTGTTTCCATAATCTATCCTGATTCCCCTACACCGACAACAAATCATAGGCAATCTTGACAAAGAGGTTACCCTTGCTCTCCTTAATCCAATAAAAATAATCCTCAATGTTTGAGATGTGAATTCTTGTTAGTGAGAGGATGTCCTACAGGGTTTTTGCAAGGTATCTCAGCTAAAAGAATAAAGGGAAACACGACTCCAACACTTTTCATTTCAAAGAACCAAGAAGACCGCACAAGTCTAACATTTCTTTCAAAGAAAAGCTTAGCGGGGACCATCAAGTTCTTGAAGTCATTAAGAGAGAGGAATTTCCATCAACCAGGGATCCTCCCAAAAGCTAATGTTGCAACCATTCCCTAGCTTCCATTTCAATCCAAATTGAAGTAGCATTTTCATCTTGCAAATATTATTCAAGATCAAGGAACCCTTGGGGTGTTCATAAGAGAAACACTTAATTAGGGGGAAGTTGTTTAGATACTTCTCATTTAGGATTCTACACCAATCCTTCCCATTCCTTAGTTGATCCCATCCAACCTTAGCAAGCAGAGCCTTATTAGTAGGTTGGATTTTCCTAATTCCTAATCCCCCACAAGCTTTGTTTGGGTAGATAGATAATATCCTAGCTTATCAGAGCCATTTTCTTTTATTACTCAATACAGGTCCAAAATAAGTTCCTTTAGATTCTTTCAAAAATTTCAGCTATAATCTAGGCATTTTGAAAATGGAAAGGAAGTAAACCAAGATCCATTGAAGAACAACAATGAGGAGTTGTAGCTTACTAGCATGACTAAGAATTGAACCTTTCCACCCAACCAATTTTCTTTGAATTCTTTCAAGAAAAGAATTCCAGAAAGTAGGAGTGATTTATTTAACAATGAGAGGGAGACCAAGGTACACCTAAGGGAGGGAAGAACCCTTATAGCCCAGAACTATTGTCACTCTGTCCTACAGATCTTGAGTGTTGTTAAAAAAAAATCACGCTCTTGTTGTAATTTATGCACTGGCCAGAGTTAGCAACATAAATATTTAAGCAATTCTTCCATTTCCTTGCTTCCACCACCAAGGCTTTCCTGAAAATGATCATCCAAAAACCATTTTATAGTAGCTTGATGAAGGGTGGTGGTAGGTTTGATCCCTTTAATAGAGCCATTGGTCAGCATCTTGGAGACATTCATTCTTAGGACATCAACAACCATTATGAACAGGTAAGGCCAGATGGGGTCTCCTTGCCTTAAACCTTTATCAACATTAAAAAAACCTTGAGGGATCCCATTGACCAAGACAAAGTACTTCATCGTAGTAGTGCATTCTATAATGAGATTCACTACCTTCTGATTAAACCCAAACTTGGCTAAGACTTTGAGAAAAAAACTCCAAAGGACTTTATCATAAGCTTTTGAAATGGAAAGCTTAAAGGCCATACCACCATAATTAATTCTATCCATGTGTATGATTTCATGTGTGCTAATAGCAACATAAATAATGTGGTGGCCTGGGACAAACCTCTTTTGACATGGGCTGATCAATTTTTCAAGAAAAGGTTTTAGATGGTTAACCAAAATTTTAGAGATCTTGTAGATTGTATTACATAGGCTAATAGGTTGGAAATCATCCATGGTATGAGGGTATTCATTTTTAGGGGTGAGGGCAAGGAAGGTATGGTTCAACTATTTTAAGAGTTTACCCAACTTGAAGAAGTCCTTGGTAGCAAGAAAAATGTCCTCACCCATAATGTCCCAATAATTCTGTAAAAAAGCCAGGGGATAACCATCCAATCCTCGGGCATTGAAATCCTCCATACTAAAGACAACCACTCTAACTTCCTAAGGAATGACAAAACTAAGGATAGCCTCATTATCCGCATCAATTATCGAATCAGGTATGGGGTCCAGTAATAGGTCATCAACACTAGAGTTAGGAATCTCCAAATGCTTGGATAAGGCAAATTGGAAATATCTAGAGAACATAGAACCGATCTAAGATAGAGTAGCAGCTTCTATTCCCAAATCATATTTCAAATTTCTTATCTAGTTTCTTTTTCTATGTTTGAGGGTGAAGACATAGAAGAAGGAAGTGTTGCAGTTGCTTCCTTTCAACCATTGAATTCTAAATTTTTGCTTCCAAAATATTTCCTCTTTTTTTAAAACTTTATCCCATTCAGTACATTCATCCTTCTCCTATTAATAGGTCTACACGTTGACATCCCCCTCCTCCATCCTTTTTTGGGTCACCTTAAGTTTGTCAGTGATCACCTTTTTGTTGTGGAAATCATCTCCAAACACCAATTTATTCCAACCTTTAACCATGTTTTTAAAATAATTAAGTTTATGGAAGACCCTAAACATGGGGGAGCCATGGACAACGACATTATACCAATTAGCAATTTTATTCCTAAATGTCACATCCTACCTTATGTTCCATTCCATCTCTGTGGCTTATGGCTAAACCTTTTCCATCCTTAGGTCTCTTAGCATAGTAAGCTACTGTGTCAAGTCACTTTACGACAAGGATATATTTCATAATATGTAGTATTAATACTTATGTATAGAAATAACATCATTTATCTAATTTATCCATATTAAGTATATAGGAGTATAGAGACACTTTCTCCCAATCACGAGTATCTTAAATTTTTCTTTTGCCAATCACATAGACAATGATTTTTCTTATCCTGATTAACTTATTTGTCTATCCTTTTCTAAGGCATTAATGATAACATCATTTGATGTTTCCATCAAATAATCATTAGGTTTGAGATGATTATAGGTCATAATCCTTGACCTTTCCATTTTTCTTTCTCTGAGATTCCCAATACCTTTTTCCTTGTGGTTATAAAATGTATAACTTTATTGACATTATGACTCGTGAAAAAGTCATTAGTTCTTCAAAATTGAGAACATACCCAGGTTTTTAATTGGATGGGATGCTTACTCCGATTCAATCCACTCTCTTCCTTCCCCCCTTAGAGATTCCACAATTTTTGATCTATTCAAAGTTGAACTCCTAGCAACACTTGCTCCTTTTAAAAGGATTTTTCATTCCTTATTGTTGGCTTTCCATTGCTTTTTCTTGCCTTAATGACATACTTTGAATATACTTTTCTGAAAGTTAGATTCGTCATTGATTTTTATTTCATAGACTTCAATAACTTGGATCATCCACTAGGAATTCTAATGAATAATAAAAAAATATAGGAATTCAAGAAGCACACTAATATTTCTGATTCTCTTTTCGACATCCTTTTTGTGGAGGATAATCCATGTTCACAAGCCTCTTTGTTGATGTATTTTTCATCTTAGAATGTTGTTTTCCCTTGAAACTTCTATTGTTCTGACACATAGTACTTATAATTTTCCATTTCCTTTTGGAACCTCTAAACAAATGTTGGTGTTTGTTGACATGTTGGCGAGTTCAACTTACACTCTAGCCAATCTATGTACTATCTAAATCTCTGATCAAACCAACCTGATTTACCAATTTAGGTTTCTTTTTTATATTCACTCTTTTTCAAGTGACTTAATTCCAGTGCTTGGAATCCTATTCTACTCTAATCTCAAGAGATATCAAAGTTGTTTAGTCTATTTTTCTCATTTTAATCAAAATCCAATAATCTCATTGATTTTGGTTAATGGAACCTTGTCCACATTGTTGATTACTTTGTTTCTAACCATTCTAGTCCTTTCTCTTTTTCCTTGGTACTAACTCTTTTCTTGCAAGATCCTATCTTTTTGGAGTTGGGTTTGGCATATCCGCCCATCCAGCTTCATGGATGTGCTTTCTTAGTTGCATTTCCTTTTTCGTTTCTAATTTAGCCGCGGCATATTAGCGTTTTGCACAAAATCAGGGATTGAATCTTGACTATAGTTTGCTGCTATAAAAAGTATTATTTGCTTAGAGGAGTCCTTAAAGCTATTCATTGGATTAAAGGTGCTCGCAAGCCAGTTGAAATAACTGAAAAACGCCTTCCTACATAGCCGATTGCGCAGATATTTTAAAATCCTGGAAATTATTTAATACAAGTTGTCGTTCTAGGAGTTCCTCCTCAAGGGATAACTCTAAACTCATCCCAATTTATAAGTTACTTCGGGATAACTTTCCTTTTCACTTCGCCGTTTTTTCTTACCTGCCGGTAATAGAAGCGGGGCTTTTAATGACCGTATAGCGATAAGAGTTCTGTTTGCATAATGAACTCATAGGGGTTTTCGATTAGTAGACCTAGTACGGCTTTGATACCATGTAACATGCCAACCCTTCGGTAAAGTAAAATTTTCCTAAATTTACATCATACGAGTAAATAAACGTGTTATCATGACATTGCAATAAATTTTTTCTTTTCTTTATTGATAAAAGATGAAAAAAGTTGCCTTATCAAATTACAATAAAGATTCCATTTCATTATAATAACTTCACAAGTTCATGAAACAAGAATACATACCCTACAAACATAGCTCCAGTGAGCTTTAGAACAAATAGTAGTAAGAAGGTCTAGGAATTCCGCTTTTCAAATCTTGGTACTTCAATAGCCTTTAGTGGAGGAGAAACATCACTTGGGTGCTTTTCTACCAACCACAGACTTAGAATGCGGTCCCCCACACATCTATCATTCGATCGATGGCTCTCCCTTCGATGAAGAGATTGGTAGAGTAACCGATACTGTTAACCAACTAAACATAGTGGTGTGTCCTACATAGCTAGATCCTGTGCAAAACGACATCCCTCGATCTAGAATGCAATACGGGATCACGGTGAACTGATAGTGTAATCATTGCCCAATCTAAGAGGATGTAGGTACATTACACTACTTTGATCAAAGAGTTACATACAATATTTCTATTGAGGGTCATCTATCACATACACTATCTAGGGTCAATTTGACTTAGGGATATCTTACACTACGCATAGGTTTATTCTTCAATGGATAGTCAGTCATCCCATAAAACCTATCACCATATTAACTACTAAAAATGAATCAACATAACAAGTATTTCTCAAGTCCTCTCCTATACTGGAAATATTTATCCTAGGAGTATCACAAGCTCTTTTGAGTTAACCTAATAACTTAGCTATGGATCTTACTTGACTCATGTCTTCATTTCAAACCTAGTATATAGTAACTAATGCAACTGATACTCTCCTTATATGGAGATCATACAATCAATGTAGAATAAAACTAGAATGCAACAATTCATTCCCTATGTACAGACAGTAAACACAAACATAAAACATCCCATGTTCAAACATGGCTAGTATAATTAAATACTTATGTTGTTCCTTATGTAATGTTGTTGAATTCATCAGTCGAGTACTTTCTCCTTTCATGGAGTACTTAAAAACACATTATGAAAGCGGATCTAAGGTTGCAATCCCCTTTTCCGTAAGCAATCAAATTTAGCGAATAGTATCCATACAAACAACATTCTCCTTTTATGGAGATCATTACATTTAATGAAGAATACAATTGATAAGCATCAATTATCTTTTGAACAACTTACTTCCTAGGTGCAATCAGATATTTAGTTCATGAAACAAACTTACTTTCTTTACACAAACAAGAGTATAGTTCATGAAGAAATTCCCTATCTATAAACAGACAAAAAATTCAATTATGAGATAGTAATCATAAATTCTAGAAGTATTATAGGAATTACTATTGAAATTGATAGTAGAAAAATATCTCATGCCTGTAGTTAGCTTTTCTTTAGATGATGGTGATTTAGCCTGCACTCACAATAGTTCCAGCATGTCTAAACAATAGACAATTCCTTCTCAAAGCTCTACTTTCCTCACATAGAAATAAACACTCAAAATGGATAATCCAGCTGATAATGGTTGCAACTGATGAAATATATGAAACCCAGATAGTTCAATAATGGAGAATAGTAATCATGAAATGAACTCAATTAATGCGTCTATAGAAAATATGATGATTTCTCAATGGTTGAATGATTTCTCTCCCAAAGATACAAAATGCTTCTCCAAAAAAGAATGAATGAAAAAAATGAAGAGGGGCGGCTATTTATACAGCCCCAACCCCCAATGTATTCCTCTTTAAAAGGTAGGGGTTTTTCCACCACTGAAAGCAATAATTAATCAACTCACCAAGTCTCGCCATTTCTCCTTTAATCTTTTGATAGTAGATGAATACTTATTCAAGAACACATGCTGAAAATGGTGTCCATTGACACCTACATGCCTGAGGTGCCAAACTACAGGAAAGGGTAGATTTAGATAAACACAGGAAAAAGCCATTTCCAGAAATGAAGACACATTTCCAGTTTGCAACTGTTTGGATTATTATTACAGACTTGGTCATGGTGTTTCTGTGCATTAGCAGTCGCAACTTCCTCCAGCACCATTTCCCGTGAATAATTTGATTTAGAGCTATATAGTTTGGAGGAAATATTTCAATTTCCTTATATTGAAGAATGCCATTCGATGGCTTTAGGAATTAATTCGCTTTTTCAAAGTTTTCTGTAAAATATATAATGAACTGGAAACTATTCGATTTTCATAGTTAGCAAAATATTCAATGATCTAGAAATTATTCAATTTCCATAGTTTGGTGATAAATAATCAATGACATGATAAAACCCATTTTCCATAGTTTAATATCAAATCAATGTGGAAAATAATTCAATTTCTTGAAGTGGAGAGATTAATATTAAATTAATTAGGAAATAATTATAGTTTTTAAATATATTTAAATACC
>VDFB02129226.1:68406-130906 GCA_007258455.2 Sequoia sempervirens
TATATATATATATATATATATATATATATATATATATATATATATATATTAATATAACTATAATATATAACTATAATATTTTATATATAATTATGTATATATATTTAACAAATATATATTTATATCATGAGCCAGTTAGCATACTTTCGATATATACATATATTTATACATATATATATACAAATTCTAGAGGCAATAATAATAATATTAATATCCACATAATAAAGGACATGTGCATATATACATATATATACCAGTATATTCCTCTATGTATACATATGTGTAAGTATACCATATCGATGCAACCGTATGAGCATATCCATTTGCCAATGTACGCTTTTATCAATATGTATATACTTATGGATAGGTGTATATACTATACATATGTATACATGTCCACTTCCATTTACTTACATCATTCACGTTACCATCATATTCACATGATCGTAATACCACAAATAGATCTCAAAACTCACATAGATAAACATCACTTGAGAGTGCATACAAGACTCTAAATACAACCATACAAGCTACGAATGACTTACCTATAATCCACACAAATGACTGACTCAGTTCACTCAATCTAAGGTGACGTGTGTGTATGCTCAGATAGTTTACTTTACCAGTTACCCAACCAAGCTCCTCTCCCGAGTGATGTTTCCCCTCCACCTAGAGGAATGGTTCACATACCTGCATCCACTAACATAAACTCATGGCAATTACATTTTCATAACATTAGCAGTATACATAAACATCTCAAGTTAGAATAACATGATTCATTAACCTCCTTATGCAATATTTCACCATGAACAACATCAACTGAGATAACATCAAATGAAACAACATTAAGTGAGATAACATTCATATTGAAAATAAGGTACAAGCATCATTAATTCATCTCCAAAATTCTCATCACATTCACATGTCACATTGAAAATATCTTATGAGAATAATTACTTGATCACTACCTTACTCTTTAATGAAACCCTAGGCTTGTAATAATAATAACCTAATTGGGACAAGAAGTTCATTCAAATGAAGAGAGAAATCTTAGGATAAGATTCAACCTATTGAGTTGGGTTAAGTAATTGACTACTCTTTAACACCTTGTAATTGGAATAATTTACTTGGTTGAGTTGTACATATGGTCTTGAATGGGATATATAGGGGAAGAAAAACCTATAACATCATACTAGTCAACAATTAAGAATTCTATCCTAAGAATTTCAAGGAAATAATGATATTGAGATTCGCCATGCTAATGTGTATATCACTTGAACTATGAAATTCTATGAGTGAAAACATAGGTGGGATACCTAGAGAGTTAAAGAAGCTACATTATACTTTAGAAAGGAAGTCATAGTATTGACAAGACTCTACTTTGATTAACTCTTATATCAAAAGAGGATACATTCTCAAAGGGAGGCATCTATTGTCATGTTAGAACATAGCATTTTCATGAAATATTGGGAATTTTTACTGAGTAGAACACCGGGGCTGTTACTTATGTTCAAAAAGGATATGCCTAAGTTGGACTCTCCTATATGATTAAGAGAATCAATGGAACCAATGAGAAACACTCATGCTTGGAAATTAGGTATGCAATTAAATTTGATATCTTCTAAGGGCCAACATGACTGAACAAGGATTAATACTCAAAATTAGTACCAAATTTATCGTGAAAATTAGATTGAGTTAAAAGATGGATTACATATTTGAAAATAATCCAAGGAAATAAGAGATCCACAGATGGATATCCTAAGATAAAGGGGATTTATCTCTGCTAAACTTATAACCATTATTACATGGGAATCAAAAGGTAGCATGAGGTTGTAAAATAGGTTTTCATTTAGTCAAATAATAGACTAATTTTGAATATAAAAGAACCTATGTACTCAAAATTTTGAAAGAGTTGAGAATGAAACGTGGAATTAATGTCAAAGTTAGGACATCAGAATGACAACAAGAATTGTCGGGATGAGAAACTGGTATAACCTAAGAAAAGATAGAGTAAGAGTATGCACAAAATGTGGAAAGGTAATGTCTAGTATACCAAGAAGTAAAGATCGAATGTCATCTTTGGTAAGACATATATACTCTCTTGAGATCCCAGAGGAAAATTGTAGAACAAAAGATAGAACAATTTGTCTATGTTAGTAGAACTGACATAATGTTCTAGTGGACAAACTCATCAAGGTAACCAACGCTTTTTGGAAACTTGACTTATAGGATTTTTGGTCCTAAATAATATATTGTGGGAAAGTAGTTGCTTAGTAATTCTGGGAGGTTATTTCAGTTTAGTAAATAATGATAGGGTTGTGTAAACCATGATCATACTATGAAACATTCAGTTGATCGAATGTGCAATATATTATTATATATAGTCAAATAAGTGAAAATGGTAGAATAAATCTTAAAGGATTTACAAACTTCCAACATTGAATTTTGGACCATTATATGAAAAGAAAGGTTGGAAACTCAATTAAGCTAAAATAGGCTTAGAAATTGAGTAAACCATAGACTTGATAAAATGTCAAAAAGGAGTAGTAGATCGAAGTGATCAATGAAATTTTGTCAATACAAGCTTAAGTATGAAGTAGTATCAGGATTTGACAGGTGCCCGAGAGTAATAATATGCTCGAGATGGACAAGTAATCAAGAACAAGTACTTTATGGTAAGGATAATGGATGTGCAAGTGACAAACATACTCAGTTTATGAGCTATCTAAAAAAGTAAATACCAAAAAAAAAGGATTGGACCCACGATGTAGTGTACTATGCATCGACATTCCCCTTCTATTTGGATTATACTAAGGATAATTTCATGGGCCAATGAATTTTGATCACTGTGTGTTTGGTGTTATGTGTAGTTACTATTATATATTAGATGTGTATATGTTTTAAAACTCCTTGGGAGAGTAAGTATGTGTAAGGAATACAAGATTTTCCTATGTGATAGTGAGGACACTCGAAGCAAGGTCCAAGAAGGACAAGATTGCTACATAGGATGAATGTTTATAAATATTACGTATTTTGGGAATTGTAAGTAAAACTTTATTTTAACTGTATATTAAAAAGCTATAAGATCATTGGGGACGATGATTCACAAGGGGGAAAGTATGTTACATCCCAAATTGTGAGTTACTATTTTCCATTACTGGATAGGGTAAATGTGAATGTAAAGAGAATTCTGGAGATGAATTGATGATGCTTGTACCTTGTTTTCAATATGAATGTTATCTCACTTGATGTTGTTTCATTTGATGTTATCTCAGTTGATGTTATTCATGGTGAAATATTACATAAGGAGGTTAATGAATCATGTTATTCTAACTTGAAATGTTTATGTATACTACTAATGTTATGAACATGTAATTATCATGAGTTTATGTCAGTGGATGCAGGTATGTGAACCATTCCTCCAAGCGGAGGGGAAATATCACTCGGGAAAGGAGCTTGGTCAGGTAACCAGTAAAGTAAAATATCTGAGCATACACACACATCACCTTAGATTGATTGAAATGGGTCAATTGATTGTGTGGATTATAGGTAAGTCATCCGTAGCTTGTATGGTTGCAATTAGAGTCTTGTATGCACTCTCAAGTGATGTTTATCTATGTGAGTTTTGAGATCTATTTGTAGTGTTACGATCATGTGAATATGATGGTAACGTGAATGATGTAAATAAAATAAAGTGGGCATATATACATATGTATAGTATATACACGTATCCATAAGTATATACATATCGATACAAGCGTACATTGGAAAATGGATATGCTCATACAATTGCATCGATATGGTATACTTACACATACGTATACATAGAGGAATATACTGGTATATTTATGTATAAATGCACATGTCCTTTATTATGTGGATATTAATATTATTATTATTGCCTCTGGAATTTGTATATATATATGGAAGTATGCTAACTGGCTCACGATATAAATATATATTTGTTATATATATATATATACATAATTATATATTAAAGATTATATAAATATATTATAGTTATATTAATATATATAATATATTAATACTTGGGTATTTAAGTATATATATATATATTTAAAAGCTATAATTATATTTATATAATAAAATATATAATTATTTCCTAATTAATTTAATATTAATCTCTCCACTTTGGGAAATCGAATTATTTTCCATAGATTTGATATTAAACTATGGAAAACGGTTTTTATCATGACATTGATTATTTATCACGAAACTATGGAAATCAAATAATTTCCAAATCATTGAATACTTTGCTAACTATGGAAATCGAATAGTTTCCAGTTCATTATATATTTTACAATTTTTTTTGAAAAAGTGAATTAATTCCTAAAGCCATCGAATGGCATTCTTCAATATAAGGAAATTGAAATATTTCCTCCATACTATATAGCTCTAAATCAAATTATTCACGAGAAATGGCACTCGAGGAAGTCGTGACTACCAATGTGCGGAAACACCATGACCAAGTCTGTAATAATAATCCATACAACTGCAAACTGGAAATGTGTCTTCATTTCTGGAAATGGATTTTTTTTTGTTTATCTAAATCCGCCTTTTCCTGTAGTTTGGCACCTCAGGCCTGTAGGTGTCAATGGACACCATTTTCAACATGCGTTCTTGAACAAGTCTTCTCCTACTGTCAAAAGATTAAAGGAGAAATGGCGACACTTGGTGAGTTGATTAATTCTTTCTTTCAGTGGTGGTAGAACCCCTGCCTTTTAAAGAAGAATACGTTGGGGGTTGGGGCTGTATAAATAGCCACCCCTCTTCATTGTTTTCATTCATTCTTTTTTGGAGAAGCATTTCGTATCTTTGGGAGAGTAATCATTCAACCATTGAGAAATAATCATATTTTCTATAGACGCATTAATTGAGTTCATTTCATGATTACCATTCTCCATTATTGAACTATTTGGGTTTCATATATTTCATCAGCTACAACCATTATTAGTTGGATTATCCATTTTGAGTGTTTATTTCTGTGTGAGGAAAGTAGAGCTTTGAGAATGAATTGTCTATTGTTTGGAGGTATTGGAACTGCTGTGAGTGCAGGGTAAATCGCCATCATTTGAGGAAAAGCTAACTATAGGCATGAGATATTTTTCTACTATCAATTTCAATAGTAATTCCTATAATACTTCTGGAATTTGTGATTACTATTTGAGAATTGAAGTTGTTGTCTATGCATAGATAGGGAATTGCTTCATGAACTATATTCATGTTTGTGTAAAGAAAGTAATTTTGTTTCATGAACTGAATATCTGATTGCACCTAGGAATTAAGTTGTTTAAAAGATAATTGATGCTTATTAGTTGTATTCCACATTAAATGTAATGATCTGAGGCCTCCCATAATAGTGGTTTACAATTTTTGGCCAAACTGGACACTGAAATTATTATTTTTAACTAAATCTTCACATTCGGGCACCTATAGCGGCTAAACTGTGAGGAATTTGAAGATGGTGCAAACTAGAGTCCTCATCAAATTTTGTCTGTAGATTCTAAAATATTTTTTTCAAAATTTTTGGAATCAAATTTACTTCTTTTTCCATCTCCCACGAAAATTGATTTTTTAAACAACATTTTAAAAAAAAGTTGCCCATATAGCATAACTTTTTTTTCCATGGATAAAATTCTAATTCTTTCAAATTTAGATTTGTAACTCTGATATCTAGTGCTTCCACTTGGTTAGATATGTTGTTATTGAATATTTTTTCCTTAATCAAGTTTCAAAGTCAAACAAATTAATTCCGCAACCGTAGCGCGTAACTTTTTTGTATATGTCAAAATTTAATTTAATTTTTTTTGTTGGATCAAGGACTTCAATATCTGGTGCACTCATATTTTTAATTTTTTTTTTTTGATAATCTTCTCTTTTTCCACATGTGAAGAACAAAGAAATTCATTTTCGATGAAAAACCTATGTTTAATAAAACTTAAAAAACAAATACATAACAAAACCAAAACATATTAAAATTATGTTCATTGGATAGCTTGTTCTGAGGAATACCATAATCATTTGAAATAAATTTTAAATGAATTAATTTGATCCCCCAAAAGCTAAATCAAAAGTGATTTTTTATCAGCATTTTGATAGGTGTAAAGGAGACGCATTTATAGGTATGGTTTAAAACTAGTGAGGTTCTATCCAAGGGGGGTTTGATCTAAGGTGATTTGATCAAACCCTCTTCAATTGGAATCCTTAAAATGGAACTTTTTAAGGATTAAATCATTATATTTTCTAAAAATATGTGATTTCAGCTAAATCTGATTGCTTATGGAAAAAGGGGATTGCAACCTTAGAGCCACTTTCATAATGTGTTTTTAAGTACTCCATGAAAGGAGAAAGTACTCGATTGATGAATTCAACAAAATTACATAAGGAACAACATAAGTATTTAATTATACTAGTCATGCTTGAACATGGGATGTTTTATGTTTGTATTTACTGTCTGTACATAGGGAATGAATTGTTACATTCGAGTTTTATTCTACATTGATTATATGATTTCCATGTAAGGAGAGTATCAGTTGCATAATTAGTTACTATATACTAGGTTTGAAATGAAGGCATGAGTCAATTAAGATCCACTACTAAGTTATTAGGTTAACTCAGAAGAGCTTGTGATACTCCTAGGATAAATATTTCTAGTATAGGAGGGGACTTGAGAAATACTTGTTATGTTGATTCATTTCTAGTAGTTATTATGGTGATAGGTGTTTTGGGATGACTGACTATCCATTGAAGAATAAACCTATGTGTAGTGTAAGATAGCCCTAAGTCAAATTGACCCTAGATATTGTATGTGATAGATGACCCTTAGTAGAAATACTGTATGAAACTCTTTGATCAAAGTAGTGTAATGTACCTACATCCTCTTAGATTGGGAAATGATTACACTATCAGTTCACCATGATCTTGTATTACATTCTAGATCGAGGGATGTCGTATTGCACAAGATCTAGTTATGTAGGACACACCACTATGCTCAGTTGGTTAACAATATCGGTTACTCTACCAATATCTTCATCAAAGGGAGGGCCATCTATCAAATGATAGATGTGCAGGGGACCACATTATAAGTTTGTGGCTGGCGAAAAAGCGCCTGAGTGATGTTTCTCCTCCATTGAAGGCTACTAAAGTACCAAGATTTGAAAGGTGGAATTCCTGGACTTTCTTACTACTATTTGTTCTAAAGCTCACTAGAGCTATGTTTGTAAGGTATGTATTCATGTTTCATGAACTTGTGAAGTTATTATAATGAAATAGAATATTTATTGTAATTTGATAAGGTGACTTGTTCATGTTTCATCAATAAATAAAATAAAAAATTTATTGCAATGTCATGATAACACGTTTATTTACTCATATCATGTAAATTTAGGAAATTTTTACTTTACCGAAGGGTTGGAATGTTACACTAAATTATGGGTGGGATTTATACATTATCTCAAACTGGAAAGGAAATGGACCAACAGTAGAGTGTTCATTTTAAGTAAGCAACAGGGGTTTATGGTCAGAGACCATTCAGGGAAGCGCCAATAGATTAGAGTTAAGGAGAGCCATCCAATTAGGGGAAAAAAGAAATATTTTCAGTCTGACCTGGATAAGGTTATCACCCATTCTCTTATTAGTATATTATAGTTTTGGCCTATAGGTCAATGTCCACCAACCCCATATCTCTTAAAAGATCAACCAGGTTAGCCATACTATTAGTATAATCCACTAGAACTCCACACTTTTTAGAGGGATATAAAGGGGAGTTGAAATCTCCAACCACTAACAAATGGCCCCCATTATTGTTTTGGATATAATTAGTGATTTCTCGCTAAAGAGATTTCCTAGCATTCCTTAGGTTGGGGGCATAAACATTTTTCAACATCCAAGAAGACCTAGAGTGGGTGAATTGGATACCTAAGTTGTTCTTGTTTTGAAAAATTTCAAGACCCTCAAGTCTATTAGGGTTCCACATAATATTCAACCCCCTTGAAGCCCCATCCACATCACTAAAGGAGAAGTGAGCATTCAACCAAATGTTTTTAGCTATGGGTTTAGAATTTGTTTTCTAAATCTTGACTTCTTGTAATAGTAGAACATCAATCTTGTGCTCCCAAACATAATTATTTAGAGCAAGCTATTTATGGGGGCTATTTAGCCCTCTCAAATTCCAAGACAAGACTTTCATTTAGACATATTTTTTTAAGACACTTCTAATATCCTTTATTTCCCAATAGCAATCTCTTTGGTCATCTCTCTGTTTCTAGTTTGTCATTGGTTAGGCCTTCCTGGTTTGGTATCCACACCCACATTTTCCTTTCTTGGTCTACCTATCTTCATTAGGGTTGTCCAACCATCTTCTTCATTGGTTTGGCTATGTGATAGATCTATTGTAATAGTCTCACCGGCTCCAGAGCCCTCCCCATCTAGAACAACTCCAAGTATTTCTACCTCTTCCATATCCTTAATCAAACCCAGTCTAACTAGGTGGGAATGATCTCCCAAAACATCCACCTTGAAATCCTCAATGACCATGGTTTCACATAAGATACTCTTTGAAGGGGACTCAACCTTCAAAAGGGTGGATTTACTAAGCATTTTCATAGACAAGTTAGAGCCAAAAGGAGTAGGTTTTCTTGGTGAAGTCACAACCAAGATTGAGTTAGGATTTGTAGAAGGACCAAATTTGGTTAGAGAATCAAAGATCTTTAGGATCTCATTCTTGAAAGGGTAGTTATTTGTGATTTCGGCCACCAAGGGATCGCTTGGGATGGGTTTGTTTATTATGGTGGACTTGTAGTTAGATATGAGGTGCCCAGGTTTGAAGCACTTTTGATAGTAAACCACAAAATTTTTATAACATATTTTCTAGTTCTAAGACCCATACTTAGATCTCAAAGTCACATAATTGAGTAACTACTTCTTAATATCAATATTGACACAAAACCTAGCAAAGACTAACCTAGATTTCATCTTGGTGATGGTATCCAAAATAATTTATGTTTTTGATTATAGGTAAAACAGGTTTTGAAGGGACCCCGAAACCCTTTACAAAATAAAATTTTGCTTCAAAAAATAATAAAAAATAGAGCAAGCAACCAAAAAGAATAAAAAAACCAACAAAACATCAGCTAGAAAGAGGCAAAGAAAATAGCACACGACTAGAGACTCTTCAGGATGTCTACCACTTCTAGGTCACTATCAATGATTTTTTGATGAACATTCATAAATTCCACTACCTCTTCAGCAAGAATACCAACATTAGCATTCAATTTGTATTTATTATGGGTTATAGCTGAAGGATCCATCTCACTCACCACTTTCTGTTGGACTCCAACAACAACCATAAAATATTTCATACTGGAATTATCCCCCAACTACTCCTTGTCTTTCCTGTTTAGCAAACAAAAACCTTCGACTTCATTACACATAGCCTGCTTTCTCACCTCAAGAACCCTCTCCAAATTTTGATTGACACACTCCAAAGTTTCTTCCAGGACAACAATTTTATTCTCATAGGAATTTTTCATTTTAAGCATCTCATCAACAATCATTTTAAGAGTATAAAAAAGTTGATTAACCTCAAGATAGACCTTACTAACTTGAGCTTGAAAATTAGGCCCCCTAGAGGAAGAAGGCTCATCAACATTATTATTCATAGCTCTAACCCTGACATTGGTAAAATTCATCTCGTGGAAGACCCATTTAGAAATCTTGAATAGGGTTAAGGAACCCTCTTTCTCCATGCCAAGAAAATTAGGCATTATCTTCCCTCTTGATGTTTAAACCATCCCTGTCAATCCCACTATCCTCCTGGGAGTCACTATTAGTAGTGTCATTATCGATGACTGCCTTCCCTTTCTAACCAAAAACATTATCTTTAGCCAAGTCCTGCTCCATCATCTGGTCCTCAACACCCTGCGAATTGCCATCATGCTCTTGCACCTCTTTCCTCTTAGGATTCTTAGGAAGATTCCTCATCTTCAACCCCTCTTTTTTCATCAATTTAGAACCAAGGGAAACCCCCATCTAGACCCTCTAACCAGTATCCTCCTTGCTCATATTACCCATAACAACACCTTTCAACTTCTTACCTCTCATCCCCTTCACAAACTTAGACTTCTGGTTGTAGTAGGAATGGTCCACCTCCTCCTCACTGCCCGTTTCATACTCATCAACCCTAGAGGTATTAGGAGGGTTTCTCTTTTTTCTTCTCTTTCCCTCAGAAATGGCTAGAGATTATGAATCAACATCCATGGATACTTCCAACCCAGGTGCATAATCTTCATCATTAGACTCATCCTCCAACCCCATAACATACACAATTTTTTTCTTCTTCTTCCCAACATTAGAAATTTTAGGTTAATCAAAGATAAAAAAGAACATAACATACTTAGAGATCAACAAAATTAAACATTCATGAAGGATTAGGTTCTTGGGGTTGCATTTGTGATCTCTTACACCATGTTCCAAAGAAACCAGTAAATAAAAAGGAAAAGATACCTTCTTTTTGTGCCTTAAATGATTAAGAAAAACAAAGTGATACCTTGAGAGAACAAAGAAGCGACCTTCAAGGGTGAAATACCTCATAATTTCCTGCACAACATCTCCCCATATAGCCTTGATTGAGGAGTGATAATAGCCTCCACATTTAGCCTACTCCAACTTCCACCTCTCATCATCTTTGAAGAAGATATTCAGGGCCACATTGGATTCATTTTTGTCTCTATAGAATTTTATACCATCAGTCGACAAGCAAGTGATTTCTACTATGAGATCCTCCATAATGTTGAACTCCTTTCCCCCAATTCGCAACACATGATTCTTCCATCCTTCAAGAAAGTCTTATGACGTCTTCAAATCATGGCCATCCAACTTCTCTATGTAGGGAGTCACTCCCCTTGCCTCCAACAATCTCCAAACCTTCTCGTTTCATTTCACAATGTCACAGGAGATAGGCTCTATTCGATTTTGATCACCCCCAATCATTGCAATAGGTAAGAACCCCAACAGAAAGAAAAACTTGTAGAGGAGATGAAGAAACCTCGAGAAATTACAAAGAATACAAGGAAACCTTGAGAAAAATTTAGCTTTCCAATTACCCACAATCCATGTGGAAAAGACTAGATGGCAGAGAGGAATTATGAACATGAAATTCCTAGTCATTCAAGCCTCCAACCCATCAGAAAACCACATAGCCTTACCTCTAAAGGATTTACTGCTCAGAAGGAAATTTCACATCAAGAACATGTGAAAAAACCCAATCACTATAGGAACCCCCCTCTCAACTCCTTTGTGAATCATGATGAATTATTGAATGTGTTTCAATGGGAAGGGGATCGTGTTCTCCCCATTCCATATAATCATTCACCCCATAGTTAGCAAAAAAAAGTCATCTAAACTATTTCCCTCTCTATAAACATGGGAGATGAGACGTTGGTCGAATGAACCCAATATATCTAAGGCATCAGTGATTA
Source organism: Sequoia sempervirens (assembly GCA_007258455.2). Classification (NCBI taxonomy): domain Eukaryota; kingdom Viridiplantae; phylum Streptophyta; class Pinopsida; order Cupressales; family Cupressaceae; genus Sequoia; species Sequoia sempervirens. The sequence continues at coordinate 79,905 of VDFB02129226.1, forward strand.
GGGATTCCACCATCCAAGAGGGAGAAGAAATATTCCTAAGGTTGTTGATAATACTGAGGGAATCACCCTCAACCTAGACCTTTTCATAACCTCCAGACTAAGCAAAATTCAAACCATGACAGGCTACTAATACTTTTGCAAAGTGGTTTGTATGGGTTCCCTAAGGGAGTGCCACCACGAAAATAAACCTATCATTAGAATCTATTAACACTCCCACACAACTAGCAGGACCCAAATTACCTTTAGAAGCTCCATCAAAATTAACTTTCACCCACCCAATAGGAGGAGCCTTCCACACAACATCATTCCTAGAGGCCTTGACTTTGGTTAAAGGAAAGGAAATATCACAAAAAAGCTTCCAATTTTGAACAACCTCATCATCCCATTGAGAAGCCACCATCTTAGGAACTTCTTGAAAAGAAATTCTCTTTAATTGAAGGGAAAGCAGAATCCCTAAAAATCTTGTTGTTTCTTTCTAACTAGATTCCCCATGCAAGATGAGGCAGGATGAGAGACCAAAGAAAAACCAAAGTAAGATTCAAAGAAGGATCCTTCCATTGAGTCCATAAGTCACTAATTGAAGATAGGAAAACCCAACTCAAAACCCAAAGAGAAAGAATATGAGCCTAGACATCATGCACAAACCTACAACCAATCAAAAGATGACTACAAAAGATGACTAGGATCCTCTGGCTCCTCTTCACATAAGAAACAACAGTTAGGAAACATAAAGCCTCTTCGCACAAGATTACCAATAGTTAACACTTTACATTGAAAAAACAACCAAAAGAAAATATTTACTTTTAGAATCAACTTTGGACTCCAAAGAGAAGCCCAAAAGGGGGTAGGGTCGATGAAAGAAACTTGCAAGGCAAAGGACGAGGAGACAAAGAATTTACCATTAGAAGAAAGCCTCCACACAATCCTATCCAATGGGGAAAAATAAGGAATGTGAATAGAGGCCAAGGCTTTTGAGAGAATCTATAGACTAGGGTTGAGATCATGCAACCTCTTCTACATACCATTGCTTATATAATCAGCCACAAATTGACCAAAATGCTAAACACAAAGATCCATCCAAGGGAGAGCCCAGGGCTCATCTTTTAGTGGACCATTCCTAAACCACCAGTTATCCCAAAACAAAATCCTTCTCCCATTCCCCAATTTCCACCTCAAACCTTTAGAAACAATATGTTTAGAATTCACCATAGAGTTCTAGAGGATCAATCCAGAAGGAGGAGAAAATCCTGAGGCAAGGAGATCTCTTATACGATCCACTCCCATGAGATATTTACTTGAAAAAATAGGGTCCCATTCACTATTACCAGAAATGAGATTCTAAAGTTGCTTAGCAAGTAAATTCATCTTAAATTCTTCAACTTTTCAAATTCCAAGACCCCCAGCCTTCTTAGGTCTGCACGCATCATCCCATGAAACAAGATGTAACCTTTTTCTCTCTTCCACCCCTGACCATAGAAAATTCTTCTAAATACTTTCAATTCTATCCACAAATATCCTAGGAATTTGAAAAAGACTGAGGGCATAGATAGGGAGATTTTGAAAGGTAGACTTGATCAATTGAATCTTCCCTGCTTGGCTCAACAAAGCACCCTTCCAACCAGCTAATTTGGAGTTAAACTTATCAACCAGTCCCCGCTAAAAAGAATCAGGCATGGATATAGAGTATAAGGGGAGGCCTAAATAAGAGGAAGTTAATTCCCCAATCTTACACTGAAGAATTCGAGCTATTCTTTGTTGCCCATCAACAAGGGTATTAAGGAAGAAAATAGTGCTCTTAGGAAGGCTAACCTTTTACCTAGAGGCCAATTCATATATCTGCAAAATGAGTTTGATAGAATTAGCTTCTTTAATAGACGATTCCTCAAGCATAAGAGTATCATCCACAAACTGCTGATGAGAACAAATCAAGTTTTGAGAAGAAGGAGAAAGCCCCACCATCTGACCAAAATTAACAAATATTTGAATAAGTTTTCCATGCGATTCTGCCAAAATAATAAAAAGGAAGGGAGAGATGGGATCTCCCTATCTCAAACCCCTCAAGCAACCAAAGAGAGGAGAAGGAGAACCATTGAAAAGAACAAAAAATTAAGGTGTAGAAATAAGCTAAGAGACCAACAACACCAGATTTTCCCCAAAGCCAAAATCCTTCAAAATCTTAAGAAAGAATTCCCAATCAACAAGATCATAAGCTCTTAGAAGATCCAACTTCAAAAGAAAACCAACCTTTTTATTCATAGATAAGGAGTGGATATTCTCATGCACTGTAAGAACTGAATCAATAATTTTCCTTCCAAGAACAAAACCATTTTGCTGAATCAAAATGATTTGAGGAAGAACCTTTTACAATCTAACCACCAACACTTTAGAGATCTTGTAAACCGAGTTACATAAACTAATAGGGCAGTTTTCATCAAAGGGAAGAGCCCCTAACTTCTTGGGAATAAGAATAATAAAAGAAGCATTAAGTTCCTTTAGGAGGTTACAACTACCAAAAATTATTTAGTCACATCCACAACATCCTTAGCGACAATATCCTGGAAGGGCTAAAAGAAAAACATAGGGAAACCATAAGGGCCAGGTGCTTTGTTAACTTCAAAAGAAAAAACCGTATTCTTGATCTCTTCCTCCAAGGGAAAACACGCTAACTACTAGTTGAGATCATCCAAGATGATACTGGGAATATCTTGGAGAAGATCATCTTGACAAGCAGAATCAAGGACACCATCAGCCATCAAGAGCTCTAAGAAAAAAAGAAGTTGCCTGCAAAATATCCTCATCCTTTTCTAGCAACTAATTGTTAAACCTAATTGAGTTGATGTGGTTAAAGGCCTGATGTTTAAAATTAGAGAGATGAAAAACCTAGTGTTCTTGTACCCACTTTTTAACCACATTATTCGAGATCTTTGCTTCCAAAATTCCTCCTCCTTGGCCACAATATTGTGTAACCTTGACAGGAGAACATTCTCCCATTGAATAAGATCACCGACATCACCAGACAGTTGAATAGAATTTTGCACCAAATGAAGCTCCTCCTTAATAACATCCTTCTCAACAAAAAAAATGACCAAAATATGAATTGTTCCATCTTCTAACATTAGCAAGTTTCTTAGCAACCTTGTACATCACAGTCCCATCCATTTGAATATCCCACCAAGAGTGAATCCTAGCTTTAAGATCAAGGTGACAAGTACACATCTTCTCAAATTTGAAAGGAAAAAATTTCCTTCTCCCCAAAAGGTCCACAAATAGAGAAAGGGGAAAATGGTTCGATCCCAGCCTAGTAAGGGTCGATAGAGAACAAGAGTTGTAAAGAAGCCAGTCAAGAGATATAAGATCCTGATCTAACTTCACCTAAATCAAATATTCCTTTGCACGATGGTTGGACCACGTATAGGCCCCCCCCTTAAGATACAAATAAAGAAGAGCATTATTATTTAACAGGTTCATGAGGTAAAACCTACTCTTGTCCACCACCTGTGAGCCACCCATTTTGTCAGAGTCATGCAGTAGGGTATTAAAATCCCCCATCTCCATCCAATTGGAAGTAGGGTGAAGAGATTTGAAAGAGCTGAGATTATCCCAAAAGCACTTTTTGGCCTTCTTGCAAATAGGAGCATAAATATTGGAGACGATCCACAAAAAATTATCACTGACATTAGTGAAAGAGGTTGCCACATGATTGCAGTCAGCAAACAAAGCCACACCCTAAATAAGTACCTTTGGGTTCTAAAAGGTGATAATACCACCAGAAGTCCCAACTGTCTTAGAATAGTGCATCCGATAGTCTTTAAAAAGATTATTCTTAATTTTACTCAATTTATTATACCCCATTTTAGTCTCTTGAATCATAATAATATCAGGTTTATGATCCCTTAAAAGATTTGATAAGAGATCATGTTTTTAAGGGTGGTTTAACCCCCCCATATTCCATGAAATGATCTTCATAAGCATTTAGGGGAAGTGCCCTTAGATCACATCTCCAACAAGGTCCTCTAGGTACCATCAATAAAATCCAGTCTACTTATTCTAAGAGGACTATGATGAAGGGTGACCTCTTCCTCTCAGCTCCGAACCACAATCAGGCCTCTGATGGTTCTTAGTAGGAAATCTTAGCGGAGGAGACTAATTCTTTCTATTCCTTCCTTTTAGAGGAATATAAGGAGGCTCTTTCAAAGCATCATCATTCTCCTTATGCTCAAAATTCCCAACCTCCTCCCCACCCTCACTTAAAGGGATAGAATCATTAACACCTTGAGGAGACTTCATCCTTCCTGAGTCCTGGAAAACCATAGAAGACTGTTGCTTATCATTCAACAAGGGGGTTTTAAACTTCATCCTCCTTGGCTTGGGAAGGTAGAACAACCTTATTGATTAGATCCACAACCTCCTCATAATGAAGGAGGGACACCTCATCCAGAGATCTAGAATCCCCTATCCGTTCATTCCCAACAATCTTAGCCACCCCCTCATTAACATTGTTTTCCCCAAGGACCAAAGGATTTGGGGCCTAAAATGACTCAGACACAACACTAGTAGCCTCAATAACAAGCTCCTTAGGAGCATCCTTAGACACTTTCCCCCACTCCTTTTCTCTCCATTACTTCACCATAGGATTATGAACCTTCAAAGGGATTTTTTTTCCCAATGGACAACTTTTTTACAATGAAAACAAGCAAAAGGAATGGACTCAAATTCCATCGCTTGCTCCCACACCCTGAGTTTGGAGTTAATCTTAACAACATAAGGGAGATAAATGTAGACTGTTCAACATTTACACAAAAATGAGCATAAACCAACCGCTTCTTGGAGGCAGTCATTTGGTCGATGGATAAAAGAGACCCAAAAGTACTAGCTATTCCTTTGAAAACTTCATCCCAAAATTCCATAGGAAGACCAGATAGTCTAACCCAAATAGGGGCAACTAAGAAAGAACACGAGTTCGGGTTAAACCTCGTTTCCCACCTCTTAAGCAACAAGGAAGACTTCCCAATAAACTAGGCCCCCCCCCGTTAGAGCCAAAATGAAATCATCCTCACATTTAAAAGAGAATGAGAAGAAACCTTTTTCCATAGCTATAACATCCACTTGACCCTTGGGGTGCTAGTGATTCATACAAAACTTATGAACCAACTCAATGTGGGGACAAGGCCCCATAAAATTTCCCAGTAGAGTCATTTACATATGCAAAACACTTTTCTCAACAATACATTCAGGGATAGAGATAACAAATTCACCTTTCACCACATTAGAAACACAGGCCATAGGGGTACAAGTGCTTTTACCTTTTGGATTTTTACTGAAGATATTTGACCACTTAAGGTCAAACCTCAGGAAGGACCCAACATTTCTTTTTTTTTGAGTAAGGACTTAACCAAAGGATTTGGAACCCACACCCACAAATACACCAGACTGACCAGAGCCAACCTTTTCAATATTGAGATTCCCCAACTTAGAGAAGGAAAAAGGGGAAGGAACCTTCAATGCTTCTTTCCCACCAAGAGTCTCATTATCGAGAAAAGGGGATGCACACCGCTTTCCATCAACACCTAACCCACCTGACATCACCTTACCATCAACAAACAAACTGCCATTACCACTAGCTTCAAAACCAACATTTCCTGCCTTCGCCAAATTTGAAATCACTCCACCACCATCACCGCCACCAGAAGAGAGATCCATTGTTAATTCGCCAAGCTACACAATGTTGGTGCCCTTGGTGGATATGTTAATATCATGATAAAAGCATAATTTATGTAGTGAAAAGTGACCTTTAGGTAGAAATGTTAATCTTGATATTCTAAACTCTTTTAAAAATAGATCACAATTTTTTTTATCAATTATGTTAAGTATTGTACTAGATGATTTTCTCCTACATACAGGAAACCTAGAATAATCTTTTGAAGCCTAAAATTTGTTTGAATCCATGCACAAAGGATCTAAGATCTCTAAAATCATAAAATCAATACTATAGCTTTTTACAACTCCTATGAAAGGAGATGGGAAAGTGATCAACTACTTTGCTAAAATCAAGAACACCAAATCTCAACTAGATGATTGTAAATGAACCAGATAAAATATATATTTTTAATATTGTATAGTACATATGAACATTCATGAATAATTCAAAAAAAAAAATCTATTTTCAATTCTAAGTATCAAAATGAAGATGATGTACCAAATGTGTTGGCATTCTCTACTTCTCTTGTTCAAGAACAGTGGGTAATGTCAATTTTTTACTCTAAATAAAATGTGACATAAGCATTACTAAGACAGTTCATAAAAATATATCATTTCAGATAAATAAAGAATGCAACCAAAATTATTTTAATTCATTTGATCATACTAAAAACTATTCAAAAATAGTTAGAATCTGACTTATAATAAAATGCAAAAATTGTTATAAACTAAGACAAAAAATAAAATTATTATTTTAAAAATAAATAATAATAATAATTTCCTCAAGAAAAAACCCTTAATCAAAACTATAAAGGAAATTCAAACCAAAATCAAACAAAAATAAATATTTCTCTTTGTACAACCTTCTTTGCATCAATAAATAACAAGTGGATACTAGATACTGGTACCTCTAGACATATGATGTGAGGCCCACCCCTATGCTACATCTAGTACTTGGATTATTTTGAGTTTGGTTATTGTCTATTCCTATTGATACCATTGATGACAAAATATTTAAACATTTAATTCCATATGATGATTTTATTTTGATTATGCCACATGTTTAGTAGTCTAACTATGATGATTGATCTAATTTTATGTTGATTATTGATTTTGTTTAATTTGAATATGAAAACTTAATGATGAATGAATAAAACTAGTCATGTGAACCAATCATGTTTCAGTTAGATGAGTATGGAAATTAAGGTTAATCAAATGGGATAAGATAGGTGGCTAATGATTTTTCAATTATGTTATAGGATCTTTATGCTATACAAATTATGAAACTTGTGTGAATGCAATTGTGATTCAAATGATTTGATTATTATATGAATATGATTTACTTGGATGGATTAACGTGTATATTGAGTGTGCAAGTACATTTTCCATGGCCAATGGAAATTGGAGGCAACTCTTGGGAACCCTATGTAAATTAACCAGTGAAACCGAGTTAAAGTCCATATGAAGGGACTATAGTTCCATTATGTAATTATTGATGTTATTTGTGAATGTTTTTAATTTTTTTTTTATTGTCACGTCAGTCCATCCAGGAGGTGAGTTGTCTATCCAAGTGGACAAACTCGGATTTGAACTTTTAGGCACTTTTTGGGGATTGAAAAGTGATATTTTTAAAGTATTTTTATGGGTTTAAGGTCCCTAGGGAAGGTACCTATGGGTTAGGTACCTTTTTAGTTCAAAATCATGGGTCAGTCTCAAGATAGGGCACTATTTTTGAGGCCTTAAAGAGATTTGACGAAAATGAGGTTTGGAAAGTGGGATGGGGACTAGTCCCTTTCCAATCCCACTTCTCCATGTTGCCTTGGAAGTCTCCCAAATCCTCACACATGTGTGAGAACACATGGGTGAGTGTGCCTAAGAGAGTGAATGGGAGGTTGACAAATGTAACCTCCCTATTCAAAGGAGTTCATACTTGAGTTCCTATAAAACAAACTCAAAACAAGGGTAAGGGGATTCTTTTGCATTCTTGATTTTGGTTGAAATTTGGGGGAGGGAGGAGTTTGAAGAAAAATCTTGGAAGAAGAGGAGTTGTGTGGATCCTCAACCCATCTTTCCTTGAGCTTGGTTTTAAGGTAGATTCACCACTTTTGTTTCTACTTCTTCATGTTTGTATTTGAAGATTTTATGTGTAGGTGAAAAGATGTGCTTGAAATTTTATCTATTGTGTTTGATTTGTATGTTTATTTCAAATTTCTCTTGGAGCATATCTTCTTGTGTTTTTGATGTATTATGTGTTATGGGGAAAAGGGTTGTGTAGGGATAGGCTCACCCAAGTTGGGAAGAGCATCCCTTGTTGGGGATGGTATGGAGTAGGAACCTCCATGGGGAAGTTTAATCCCTCCTCAAGAGGAGAGGCTCAAAAAGGGTATGAGTACCCATATGTAATTGTGAAATGGTAGAAATGGTTTTGGTGGTATGGATTTTGGAGAAAGAGAAGATATTAAAGAAGGGTTGTATGTGAAATGATGGGAGTGTGATATTGACTTGTTCTTGTTGCTATTATTATAAGCCCCCATATGGAGTGCATAGTCCACCCCCATTCCCCACTTTGGATTCTTGAGGGAATCCTAAAGTTATGTGAAAATCCCTTTGGGTGGGTGTGAAAATAATCTTATGCATATCATGTGTGTGTAAATATTGTTTTGCTTGGGTTTGTTTGTACCCGGTTCCCTCGGTTGCCTCCTCGCTCGGGGGTGGTTGGTTTTCCAACCAAAGGTTGGGAGGTGAGCACTACCTTGGCTATGGAAAATATGTTTGTTCTTTGTGTAGGTTGGTGACAATATGAGGATCTTACAAGCTTTGGAAAGGTTATTTTTTTGTTATATGATTATGTCTATGAGGTGAAGATAACCTCACTAAAATGTAACTACCCTTATTGGTAGGGGTGGGAGAAAAGTGTATATGTGTGAAAGTGGCGTATATATTTACATGATGTTGTGACTTTGTCACTAGAGGTGGAAAGGAACACTTGTTACATTAATTTTATTATCTTTTCATTGAAAAGAATGTGTATTTCATTTTAAAAGAATAAATGCTAATTTGAAAATAAAGTTGCTACATTTCATTTGCTAGTTTAAAGGAGTATGCTATATTATGTTGTGAAGCAAATATGAGTAGCTTGGTATGTTTCATGTTGCTAAATTGTAAATGGCGCATCTTTTTTTTTCAAAGTACAATGCATTTACCTTGCAAGAAAGATAAAGGAGGTTATTCTAAATTTAAAGATTACAACTTAATATGTTGCAAAAAATAAATAAATAAATAAATAAACCAATAAATGAATGCATATAAGAATGATTTTTATTTCAGTTAAAAGATTAAACAAGAGTCGTCCTATATATATTTGTATGTTTCCCTATTCCTATATATATTACTAGGTCTCATTTTGGCATGAGTGAAGTTCATAACATATTTAATTTCAAAATGAAGTAAACCGGCAAATGAATGCAGGTCAGAATGATTTTATTACTGTGGTACCCAAGTTCCCTATCTTCTATTCACTCCAGAGTAAGCAACAAAAGGAAACTAGAGTTATTAGTGGAGTATTGTTCAATAAAATGCAACGTTCTGGACTGAAACTTGAATATTATATAAATAAAAGAAGAATAAATGAAGGACAGGAGATACGTGCAGAAGAATATTTATCTCTAAGGCATTAAACCATTTAAACTTCTATATTTCTTATTTTGGTGAAAAATGTAAATAATTTCAGTAATAAAATGAATTTACACTCTTATTTAGCACGTTTGAGCTGCAACTCTTGGGAAGAAAGTGGAGTATTATGGCCTCCTTTCCTTCCGCTACTCCTACCGTAGGATGGCCTTTAGAGAAACCTAGTTACTTTAGTTGAGTGCTCTAAGAATGTAGAAGGTAGAGCCTGCTATAAACTTTTACTGTGTTCTAAAAACATATTTTTAGTGTTACCATATACTCTATTCTGTAAAGTAGTAAGTGTTACCCATACAATTGCTCATAGGGAAGGTGGTGATTGTGGTAATGGTGGCTGAGCAGGTCACTGGACTAAGACAACTTTCCCATTCCAACGCTCCATTCCTTTTCTGGCCAACCATCGCAAGGCTTGGTGATATCTTCGATTTTCCTGGCACACCTTTGGATGGAGTCAAATGTTGCCATGACTAGTTCACTGCCATGGGAGCCAACATCTAACTTCTTTCTGGATGGAACTCGAGTTGATTTCATACCTGGAATGCACCTAGGTTAAGTGGCTGCGAGGTTGGATAAACCTTAGGTTCATTTTGCTTGGTTGAACGTACATCTAAACATTCTTGTGTCATTTGGTTATGCCAACAATCTACAGGGGAAAACCTATGTGCCAGTCACGAGTTACATATGGGCGTTCATTTTGTTTCAGGCTGCATTAACATTCAAAGTCTGTACCCCTATCATTCCTCTAGTAGGTGTCCCATTTCATCTGGAAATGTCAGCACTTTTCCTGAGACTTTGGCTTGCGTAGAAAGTCAAATCACATTCGATGGTATAAACTGGAACATCATACTCTTCTGTTAATTGCACACCTATCTAAAATTTCCTCTAATTGCAATGCATCTTGAGTGCCCATTTGAGTGTCGGTCATTTGCCTAGTAGACGGTCTGCTGCTGCGTTTCCCCAATGTTGTTTTTCATTGAGTCTAGCGGTTAACATGCTGCCCTCCCCTTGGCTATGTAACGACATTCTTAGTATCAGTATCGAATGAGTTTACTCAAGACAAAGCAAACCATACGCAAGTTCCACCATGCATTTATGATTTGAAAATCCGTATAAACTGTGGAGAAAGTGTGCTGCATAGTTTTAATCTGATAGGTGCAGTCTGTGAAAAGTCGGCACCTTTATCTCCACGTTGATGTCAAAGTTGGGTAGCGTATCCAACATAACAGTTATACCAATTCCTTATGCTATAAGAAAATGGTGAAGGCAAATACTTGCAACCAAAATAAAGAAGAAATAAAAGAATTAAAGTACCAAACTACCAATGAGATGCCAACCCAATGTGAGTTCTCATTCTGAGCGATGAGTTGATCCATGTCAGTCATTTCTTGTAGCGTGTAGAAATTATTTTCACGGTAGCCTCACTAATTGGCAGATCTATAGAGACTTATTCTATCTGCGAAGAATCAAATCTTACCAAGTAGTAGGCATACTCTCAATAGGAAACATAGCTGTCAGCAAATTAATTCAGATTTTGGCTTGGAACCCTCATGTTCCTATTTGTTAAGGGGATTATATCAGATCTGAGCAAGGAAAAAGCTTGACAAGGGGATGTTAGAGAGAGCTTTACGAAATACAAGTTTAAAACTACTGTCCTGTACTCACATTCTTTTTTGTAATTCGTAGTATATTATATTAAGCAATGAATTCATTATTCATAGTTTGCTAATTGATAATAGCTCTAAACTCCGTTATTTAGCATTCCAGTAGTAGGTGAACAGATTTACATTAATACTTATGAAATAATTTATATCATAGTTTTATTGTAATAAGTCAATCCTCTGACGTTTCTCAAGGAGAATAAAAGTAGTAAATTTCTCAGCACTTATTAGTGCCTTGGGGCGTTCGTATTAATAATATTCTTATATCGCAATGCTATCACAGTAAACGTATGAAATAAAGTTTGGTCAAAATAAAGAGAAAACAAGACCACGAAGAAATTTTAATTGGCAAGCTTAATGTAATGGGGTGGCATTGGAAAATCCCATTTTGGGCCCCACGTTATACCTTTCCATTTTAGCTTGTAAGAAGTCAACTTAATTTCCACGTATAAATAATACCTCAATAAAGGAAGGGAGAATATAACCCTACTCCCTCAAAAAAATAAAAATAAAAGATTATAGAAAGGTAAAGATTTTAAAAGTAATTCATTACATAATTCTACCATTCCTTGAAAGAAAAAGAGAGAATATTCTTTTGTTTATTCTAGGTTTCCTTTTAAGGTAAAATAAAATATATAAATGTAGGAAATAATTTATTTAGTTGAAAAAGATAATTATTATTATTTTAATTTTAAATTACTTCATAAAGTAAATAGAATTATGTGTATAAAGAAGATAATTTATTCTTCATATATAATATATGAATTTCAATAAATGATATGGACAACTAAGAGATAGATAAAATAATATTATCTTATTCTATCCTTTGGGTTTAGAGGAATGTTGGTATCAACGATTTCTTTGTTAAAAATACTAAGGGTATCAATAATGGATTTTGTAGGATGATAGTAGTTATAAATAAAAGTAGTACTAATATAAATACCAAGAGGTGATATGGTTAATAAGCGAGTTCATTATGAGACTTGCATTGGTTATTAGAATTATAGACCTCATGATAGTTATATATATATATATATATATATATATATGCCAAAATATTAATGTTGAGAGTGGTATCAAGGTCGAACTTAACCTTACATGGAGGAAAATATGAACATTAGTAGTACGTGGAAATACTAATTTAAACCATGAATCAAATTAGAAAATTTTAGGATGAAGTCATCATGTGTCACCAATGTTAAAAGAAAGAAAAAAATTAGTTGTGTTTTTGCCTTATGAGTAAAATATGGGCATTACATATGACTTATATATATGATATTCTATTTGACATTAAAATATGTAATGATAAAATATATTTAGGAGATAATTTTTTAATAGGATCTCTAATATCAAGAAAATTTAAAATATTGAATAAATATATTGAAGATGCAAAAAATTATCTCATGTTCGTAGCTCACTAAAGAAAATTTTAGAATTATTTTTTTCAAAAATAGTAGATATATCTCAAATCAAAATAAATCTATTGTGGCTCAATGCATTTAGAAAAATGGTTTTTTTTGTGGCAAGAAAAATGGTCTCTTTATTTTCAATGATATTTTAAAATAAAAATATGTATCTATGCAATTAAAAAACAAAACATGATTATCAAATGAAAGATTAAGAAACTTAAACATGTCTTGTCATAATTTAGTAATAGGATTCCCTAATATTGAGAACAAACTAGCAATCTATAAAGGCTACCCCTAGAGAAACATCACTATTTACCTTCTAACAAAAGTCATATCAAAACCTCTTCTAAACCCTTAGAGTTACTGCATAGTGAGTTAATGGGCCTTTTTCAAGCTCTATTTCTTAGTGGGTCCCTCTATACTCAATTATTGATGATTATACTTGAATTATTTAGGGGTATTACCTTAAAAATAAACAATTTGTCCTTTCTAGATTTAAGGAATTCAAAGTTCTAGCTAAAAATTAGTCTAATCATAAAATAAAATTCTTATAACTGATAATGGAACTTAATACATAATTAGATAACTGAATAATTTATGTGCCTTATGTGAAATACAAAGAGAATCAACTTCCCATGATTCTCTTCAACATAATGGTGTAGCTAGAAGAAAGAATAGAACTATCATAGAAATGGTTAAGTCAATGATTCAACCACTGAATACACCTAAGTTTTTATGGAATGAAGCCATTAATACTATTATTTACTAGATATGGTATCAATAAAGGTATTACATCTCACTATACCCTTATAAATGTGGTCAAAATAGAAACCAAATATCTCTCACCTAAGGATTTTTGGCAGCCTTACATCTATTCTTATTCTAAAATAAAATAGACAAAAACTTGAATCAACCTCTATTCATTATGTTTTTATTGGTTATGAGGGGAAAACAAATGGTTTGGGAATTTATGGTGCTTAAAATGGATCATTGTAAGTCAAAATGTTCATCCTATATTTACCTTTTTCCTCTTCTCAACCCATTGAAGATATTATTGAATCTTCAACATTGCAAGAAGATGATCTAAATATTAAATCCAAAAATAATAATTCTACTTCTCACCTCAAAAGAACTTGATGGGCTCAAAATTTGATCCAAGACTTTAATCTAGAGACTTCTTTTCCTCTCAAAATCACTAGAAGCCAAAGCACTTATGTTGCTCTATTGTCTTTTTATGAAAACGAACCTCAAACATTCAAAGAAACTAATAAAAGTAAAAATATATCATGTAATTAGAATATAATAACCTCATTAAAAGTTGTATCATTGTAAATTGTCACCCCTGACAAATTTTCACTAGGTTTAGCTCCCCCTTATGTGCTTGAACCTCATTGTGCTTATAATTTTCCTGTTTTAAGTTCATTTTTTTAAAAATAGGATATAATTGAGAATTAATATTGAATATTCATTTAACAACATCAAAATCCCCAAAATAGGTCCGGTCTAGGGTGCCCACACCTTGACCAACCCACTTTGGCCCATAATTAAATATTTTACTGTCGATATTTTAATATTTATAAATTTAAATTTATTTGTCAGATCTTTACGATTAATTTTGTAAGAAATAAAGAAATGAATATAAATACAAGCATTTTTCACCATTTGAGATGAGGTTGCAATTTGAATCCTAATTGAATATCCTAAAAAGAGGCCAAGAGCAATCAAGAGTAGAATTAGCAATATTTCACAACACTTCCATCAATCAAGATCATGTTTGTGAGGCAATAGAAAGAATGAAAGGAGAAAGGAGAAAAGCATAATGAAGAAGGAGCAATTGTGATGTAATTATTATGATGTATTGATTTATCCTCTACATACTAGCTACAACAATCTATTGTGCATTTTGTTCTTACATGTCTATCAAGCCACTTAAGGATCCATCAATCAAATTTTGTGGCAACTTATGGTGTGAACATCACTTTGACAAGGGGTTTCATGCATAAGGTAACATTATCATTTAGCATTTGTCATTTTCAATCAATTATTGTTTATTTGGCCTCTTCCCTAGACTTAGGTCATGCCCTCTTGATCATTATCATTTGTTATACGTGGAGGTGGAAAGAAAAAAATAGGTTTTGACTTAGGCAAACCCCTATACAATACAACCTTTCCCCTTGTTTCCATGTGTGTAGGCTATATATGAAGGTTTCATCAATAGATAGTCACAAGAAACGCAAAGCAAAATGTAACCTACCTTCTAAAGTTTTTAGATCCCAAAAACGTAGAAAAATAGGTCTAGGGCACCCATACCCCTCCCTTGCAATTCATGCTTAGCTTTTAGTCATAGGTTCTTCTTTGTCACCAATTTCTAGATCTGGGTTTATTCTATCATTTTTTATTTTTGTCTATGTGGTAAATTATATTTTTAGATCTAGGGTTTATATCAATTAGACTTATTAAAACACACATTACAATTCTCCTCTTTGCAACTCAAAAGGACCAAACCCTAAGAGATTGACTCTCCATTGTGGCAACAAGCCAATCATCAACCCTAGTTAGTTTGTGTTTGAATGTAAAGTCAAAAAGGAGTTATCCTAGTTATTCAACTTGTTGGATCCAAGATCCCTTTTTCCACTTCACATTTTGGTGAACTTGACATTTCTTGCACTTACAATTTTCTTATTTTTATAGCATAAATTTTGAAAATCGAGAAAAGCTTAGGTTATTTGAAGGCCTTGTTGTATATTTGAATTTATTTCATTCTAAAAAATTAAGGATTGACATTATTTGTTCATTAAGCATTAAAGACCTTGGTGAATTCAATTTTGAGAATTTTTTTAAAATATTTGGCTTTAATTGTAGTATTTTAGATCTGATTTTCTTTGCTTAGGGCTTAGATATGAGTTATTTCATTTCAATTTGTAAATACTATATGTTTTCTTTGGGAAATAGGGCATTTTATTCATTGTCAAAACATAAATTTTAACTTGTTTTTCCACATTTTCATTAACATATCATTTTTATTTGCATCTCATACCTCTTGGGGGAACTCATTTATGTAGTTGATTTCATCCATAAACTCCTTTGAATACTTAAAATCACTCATCCATGCTTGCATGTGTCATCAAATTAGGTCATACTGATTTTTTGAACTTTGTCAGTTCTCAGACTTGGGTTTTCACAAAAACAAACATACAAATTGTTACACACCTATACATGTTCTAAAATTTGAAAAACCTTGATTTGTAGTCTAGTGTTCCCACACCCCTGACCATTCGATTTGGGATCAAATTTTATGTGTGAAACCCCGTCTGTGGTCTTTGTTTAGATATACAATTCCTATTTTTGGCAATCTATCTTGAAACTTCCAAATTTTTTTGTGCATTGCCAGTTGGGCCCTAATTCACCTAATTCATTATAATAAGGCCAAAAAAATACATAACAATAATTTTCTTTTCAAAAATCTTGTTTTTTTCATGGAAAAATATTTGTTCTTTAAGAAAAAAATTGGGGTATTGCCCCAAACCCCATTCCATGCCATTAAAAGTAATATATTTTGGTCTTCGATTGACAAAGAGTTTTCTTAACCATGAAGATATCTTGGTGCAAGATAATTTCATTATCGATACTTTACCTAATCTTCATTCTTCAAGTAATCATGTTTTTCCCTCTCCCAATATATCTCCTACTTGTGAGGATATGTTGGTGCAAGAGGGTACAATCATTGATAATCATGAAACTCATGTTTGTCACTCTCCCAATATATCTCCTACTTGTGAGGATATCTTGGCACAAGAGGATGAAATCATTGATAACCATGAAACTCATATTTTTCCCTATCCTAATATCTCTTCTACTTGTGAGGTTATCTTGGTGCAAGAGGATGCAATCATTGATAATTATGAAACTCATGTTTGTCTCTCTCCCAATATATCTCCTACTTGTGAGGATACCCAATTGATACAATATTGTAAACAAATAGTCAACTAAATTGAAATATAAACCCACAACTGATTATATACCCTCCTTCAAACCAACCTAAACCACCTCTCATCATTGGACCTCGTTCAAACCATCCAAAACCTCCTAGTCATATCCTAAACTTTTAAAAACAACTCACACACCCAAATGTGTAACAATCATATTATCATGCGGTTGCTCATACATATAACATTGAAAATAATAAAAAACCAAAGAAAATTCCAACTTCCATTCTATTATATCAACCATATATTCCCCCTACACTTCATCTCCCTCAATACAATGGTGAAGAGTATGATCTTGTTGAGAAACTTTGTAATACTCCAACTAAGATCTCTCTTTGGGACTTAATTCAATCTTCACCTACATACCATGAGATGATCCAAGAGGCTTTATAGAAGATTATTATTGCACCTTCTATCAAACCAAATGATGTAGCAGCCTTGTTGATTGTATGTGGGAAATAAAGTTGGATATTATATTCCCTCGACATGAATTACCTCCTCTTGAGGTCCGAAATAAAAATGATGCTCTCATGATTGTTGTCATCATTAATGATAAAACAATTAGTCATAATCTAATTGATAATGGATCAGGTCTTAATTTTTGTAGCATTATTCTTTTACATAAGATGGGTATGGATAAGTCTCTCATGAAACCTGATAATCTTTCTATTTGTAGCTTTGATAATGTTGGTAGGAAATCATTGGGTACAATTACACTACCCATTATGGTAGAACTCATGAATTTTCCTACCCTTATGTATGTCATTCCTAACCCTCTTTCATATAATCTTCTTCTTGGTAGACTATGGATTCATTCCATGAAGGGAGTCTTGTCTACTCTTCACCACAAGATGAAGTATGAATATAATTTCAAGGTACATACAATTAAAGTGGATGCAAAAATTTATTTAAAAGTTGAACATAAAATCTCCAACTCTCTAAGTACTTTTATTCCATTATCAAAAGTTGAACCATTTCCTTCCAATGATAATTACATTATGAATACGCTCTTTGGTGATGATTGGGATTTGTCAAATTTTACACCTACTTTCATTGGGGAATATAAAATATCACCATCAAATCCTAAGGAGTTAGAGTTTGTTTCAACAAATTCTTAGTATTCCTCTTCTCAAAATGTAAATAATGATCAAAATAATACTTCATCTTCATTTACGTTTTCTGGTGATGATCAAGGTTCATTATATTTTACACCCTCCTTTGTAGGAGAGTCCAAAATTTCACAATCTAAAATTGAGTCTTGTGTTTCATTTGTTGAATCTTCTTTTATATCAACAAATCCAAAAATATCATCCCATGATGGTGATGGGGGATCTTTAATTTTTGTCTCTTGTGTGATGGTGATATCTAATCCTAACATTTGAACACCTAAGAGGGATTTTCATTCTTATAAAATAATCAATTCTTCTCATAATCATTTAAACAAGAACTCTCCTCCTCCATTTGAGTTGGAAAAGTGTTATGAGCTTGGATTTAAAATTATTTCTAAATTTGGATATAATGAAAACATAGAACAAGGAGTTAAGGATCATGTGAAATATACATTGTATCTTTCTAAAAGAGTTTTAGGTTTTCAACCTTCAGCTTCATCTACATCTCATCCTCCTACATTTATAACTTCATGTGATAAGTGAGAAAAAATTTCTTCACAAGGGAAAGGGTTGTCTCCTAATTTGTATCCTCTATCCAAGCAATATCATATTTTTTGAGACTTCTCAAAGCCCACTTGATTACTCTCCCTCCTCCAACACATAAGAAGTTTCATAAAAATCACTCTTTTGTGTGTATCATTGAGTGCATGGTCATTCCATAAATTAATTTCAAGCCTTGAATAATAAAATACAACAAATTATTAATTGTGGTGCTATCATTCTTCCATGTTTTGATGCACCTATTCATTCTAAATGATAATATATCTTCTATGGTATTGCTCCTCATTATGTGGCATTTGTAGCTCCATGTTTTTGCTCATTTCAATTCATGGTGGTATGATCTTGCATGCAACCATATTTCATCTATGGTGGCAACACAATAGTATTAGGCATGGTTGTTATTTCCTTTACACTTGGGGGGCAATGATAAATAGTTTTGGAGGTGTGCATCCATTTTGAGGATCCCCTCTTCCCCCTTATTTTCCTTAAAATATTAGCATATCAAGTATGCCAACATTTTAAGGGGGGCATTTCATTTTCATTTGTCATCTTGTGATTTTTGAATTATTGACATACCCCCTTGGTGGTGGTGGTATTTATAATTCCCCCTGAGGCATGGTTATCAATTTATCCCCTGTGACATTAAGCATTTATTCATCCCTCATGACATTAAAATTTTAGGCACTCCTTGAAGCATGATGGAGCTTGTTGGCCTATATACTCGTGTATTTTTACATGGCCACCTAGCATAACACAACTTACTTGTAGAGCCATTTGTTTCATGAGTAAACTAGCATAACACAACTTGCTAGCCTTGTGAAACCCATCATATTGTATGGACACCTAAAATAACAGAACTTTCTAGCTAGTGGATTTATGTAGCTCATGAGTAATTTAGCATAACACAACTTGTTGGTCCTATGAGAGTGCTATCGTGTCTAACATTTTCAATAAATGATGTTTGGTATGGAGACAAATTTTTAGACTAAGGTCTCTTTATCTTATTGACTCAAATCCTTATTAGCATACTAACCTTGTGTTTATGTTTTATTTTATGCATATTGTGTTTTCATTGTGTTGATTATGTGTGTTTTCTACATGTATTTTGCGTATTTTCTCTGTATACTCCATGTGTTTCCTTCATATCTTCCTTGTATGAATCATGTTTTATTTGTGTATGCTTTTGGGTATTCTTTTTTGTACTCCATTGATTGTTCATTGAGTACCTTATGTATGATTGAATCTTGCATTGTCTTAACATTGCGGATTGATAGGATCCTGAGTTGGGGGCTTGTGCACCCATCAACTTGGTGTCATCCTATCTCTTTAAAGTTTTGATAAATAAATGTATCTTCTCCTTACTTTAGTCTGAGCATGAACATAAATTCATACTCTCACTAAAGTGGGGACTAAATGTAGTGTCGTAAATTGTCACCCCTAACAATTTCACACTGGGTTTATCTCTTCCTTATATGCCTAGACCTAATTGTGCTTATAATTCTCATTTTAAGGTCATTTTTGGAAAATCAACATACAATTAAGAATTAATATTTAATATTCATTTAATGACATCAAAATCCCCAAAATAGGTCTGGTATAGGGTGCCCATGCCCTTGAATTGCCTACTTTGGCCCAAAATTAAATATTTATTATCGACATTTTTTATATTTATAAAGTTAAATTTATCTTTCAACTCTTTACAATTAATTTTGTGAGAAATAAATAAATACATATAAATACAAGTAATTTTCACTAGTGAGATGAGATTGCAATTTAAATCCTAATTGAATATCCTAAAAAGCACTCAAGAGTAGAATTAGGAGCATTTCACAACACTTTCATCAATCAAGATCATGTTTGCAAGGCATTAGAAAGGAAGAAAGGAGAAAGGAGAAAAGCATAATGAAGAAGGAGCTATTGTGATGCAATTATCATGAAGATATATTGAGTTATACTATACATGCTAGCTACAACAATCTATTGTGTTTTGTGGACTAGCCTCTTGCAGGTCTATTAATCTATTAAAGGATTTGTCAATCAACTTTTGTGGCAACTTATGGTGTGAACATCACTTCGAAAAGGGTTCTATACCTAAGGTAACATTATCATTTATCATTTATCATTTTCAATAAATTATTGTTTATTTGACCTTCGCTTGACCTAGGGCACACCCTCTTGATCATCATCATTTATTGTACATAGAGGTGGAAACGCCAAAGTAGGGTTTGACTTAGGCAAGCTCCTATAGAACACAACCTTTCCCCCTCTTTCCATGTGTGAAGGTTAGATTTGAAGGTTTCATTAGTAGGTAGTCACAAGAAACACAAAGCAGAGTGTAACCCATCTTCTGAAGTTTGCAAATCTTGAAAAGGTAGCAACACAGGTTTAGGGTGTTCATGCCCCTTTCCTTTCAATTCAAGCTCAAATTTTAGTCACAAGTTCTTCTCTGTCATAATTTTCTAGATTTGGGTTTATTTTATCAATTTCTACTTTTTTTTATACAGTAAATTATATTTTCATATCTAGGGTTTATTTCAATTAGGCTTTATTAAAATGCATTGAAATTCTCCTCTTTACAACTCAAAAGGACCAAACCCTAGGAGATTGGATCTTCATTATGGAAGCAAGTCAGTCATCAACCCTAGTTGGTTTGTGTTTGAATGTGAAATCAAAGAAGGATTTATCCTAGTTATTCAACTTGTTGGATCCAGTATCCCTTTTTCCACTTTACAAAAACAAAATTGGGGAGCTTGTTCCCACACCTTCTAAAAAAATATTATTGAATATTATTAGGTTTCTAAAAGCAAATATAACTCCCAATGGAAAATTGGCAAGTGTAATGCTAGGTTGGTTACTAAAGGTTTTCCTCAAAGAAAAGGCATGGATTATGATGAAACATTTGATCTAGCTTAAAAAATGAGAATTATTCATATGTTTCTTATATTAGATGTTCAAAACAATTGGGAAATCCATCAAATGGATGTTAAAAATTCCTTCTTGAATAGTAATCTCCAAGAAGAGACCTATATGTCTCAACTAAAAGGTCTTGTACAACCAAATAAAGAAACCTATGTTTGCAAGATTAAAAAATATATTTACGGAATTAAACAAGCTCCTTAATATTGGTATTCAAAAATTAATAATTTCTTTCAAAATCTTGCGTTCTCTCATTATAATTATGATAATGATATCTTGTCAAATTTGGAGATGATCAATTTGTCATCATCATTTTATACATGGATGTCTTTCCAATCACAAGTAGTCTTAATTCCTTAATTGACATATACAAGAATATGTTAAGTCATACATTTGAAATGATTGTCCTAGGTTGTCTTCACTATTTTGTGGTTATGTCAATCTTTTGAGAACGCCATTCTATTTTTATATCATATATAAAATATGCTCAATATTTTTTTATTAGATTTAATATTACTCAATAGAAAACA
Organism: Sequoia sempervirens; assembly: GCA_007258455.2. NCBI lineage: Eukaryota > Viridiplantae > Streptophyta > Pinopsida > Cupressales > Cupressaceae > Sequoia > Sequoia sempervirens. The sequence continues at coordinate 101,458 of VDFB02129226.1, forward strand.
ATTTACATTCCTATCAAATTCAATATTAAAAATGACCCTAAACCTCACTCTTTATTGGTAATGAATTGGGAACTTAATCTATCTCACAATATCTCAACCGGATATCACCTTGGCAATTTAGTTATTGTATCTCAATTCATGTAGGAATCTTATATCCAACATTAGAAAACGGAAAATCATATTTTAAGGTTATTAAAGGAACTATTATTTTAGTTTATATTATACTCATTCTCAAAATGATAATCTATATGGATATTGTGATGATGAATTTGTAGGAGATTCTACTACCAAAAAATCTATTTTAGGTTATGTGTTTAAGTTTTGTATAGGTGCAATTATATGGAACTCTAAAAAGCAACCAATTAGCCGTCTCTTATATAAAATTAGGGTATAGATGTGCCACTAGAGTAGCTAAGGAATTTATTTGGCTTAATCATCATCTAAACTAGCTTTAGATGGGTGCTAATTTTAGTATCAAAGTACTGAACATATCAAAGTGCAAAATCACTTTACTCACAAGAAAGTTCTTAATAGAGATGTTTGTCTTAATTTTTATCAAATTGAAGTTATTTTTTTATCAAACCTTTGTGTAGTACCAATTCTTATCATTAAGGAGTTTGCATTGAGGAGGAATGTACATCTCATTTATGTATAAGTTTTATATGTATTTTTTAGTTCTTCCTCTTGTAAAGAATTACATTATATGACCTATAGGGGAGGCTATTTTGAAGAAACTTAGGATCCAAAAATAAACTTACAATACCTCATTAAAATTATCATTATTAACAAAATAAGATTTTAAAATATGACAAAGTGACTTTCATGTAATCTAGAATACATGATTTTTATCGTGATATATATTGGTTCTTGTTATATATCTATGTCAAAAAAAGTTCTCCATTACTTTGGTACTTCATCTTTGCTTATATAAAAATTGCTAGATTATGCCCCTATTAAAATTAAGGGGGAATGTTAGGATATAATGTTATTAGGGGTCATACTTTCATAACATTTATATTGTTCTAATATAAGGTTAATATACCTTATACTTATTATATAATTTATAAATTGTAGTTTAAAATAATATTTAATATTTAATAATTGATAATGTAATAGTTATTAAATTATTAGTTATTTATAAATGGTACTTTTTGAAAAGGTTTGGCAACTATCCTTTCAAGTATTTTTCCACTCCACCCTATATTTAATTGAATTTTCTCTCATTGAGAGATATTGAATTGAGATTTGATAAGATAGAAAATTTTATCACTCTATAGAGAATATTTGTTGTTGTCCATGTAGAAGTGAGGAGAAGTGATAACCCCAAGTTTTAAGTATAAGTTTATAGACAATTTTGTAAGTATTTGTCAATAAAATAATGTTTGTATGGACTTTTAACCATCTACATTTTTCTCATGTTAAATTGATGTATTTGTGTGACATTCCTTATATTTATCAGTTTATTTATTATTGCATAAGATATTTAAAATTATATTTAGCTAGATGAATTAATTATATAATATTATGCTAGTAATAATAAATATATTATATAATAGTTTTACTTATTTTAATAGTTACTTATGCCAAACTTTATGAAGCATGTAAGAGCATGGTTATAGGAATTTAAAAAGTGGACTAGGAATCTTGATCCACTTATCATGCATGTTATGATGTGTTAGAGAGCATATTTATAGAATTAAATGACAAATAATGATTTCAATTGGGTTGGGTCATGAGAATTCTTATCATGGTATTTTGGGATCTTGTTTGGGCCCATGGTAATATCTTTTGGTAGTTGTTTGGGTCTCTTTGAGTATATATATTGAGGGATTGAGATGGAGAGATTGAGGAATTTTTATTCGAGGATTAAGTTTTTTAACTATCCCTTAGAGGAACATTATTTTTATCTCCATGTTAAGGCTTGAAGCCTAGAAGTGTATTGCAACCATTATTATTGTTGAGTAATATATTATTTTAGACTTTTGGAGGATAGGATATTTTTACCTAAAAAGGTTTCCCCATGAATATCATTGTCACTTCTCTTCTATTTTTTTTCTTTTTTTCTCTCATTTTTTATTTATCAATGTTATCTTTCTATTATTATGCTACTAAAATTTTCATAGGTTTGAGGTATACATTTCCTTGCTCTAAAGTTTAATGTGGGAAAGGAATTTGTGCCTTTCACTTTATGGGCATAGTTTATTTGCACTTGGATCAAGCTTTTTGTTTGGTAAATCTTATGGTACTAGAGTTGCATGCATGATATTTTCCTAACATTTAAAATTAGAGTTAATTTGATTTTATGGTTTGTATGTGCATGTAGTAATGCATGTTGTTATATATGATGTATCCATGGTGATTTGGTTTGGGGTATTCCTCCTATTTTGATTTCTTAGCTTGAAAAATTTATAGGAATGTGTAGAAAGTAAATTATTAATTATTAATTCTTGTTTGAGTGGAATTATTGTAATTGATCTTATTTTTTAAGATACAAGATTATAGGTACTTGAAGGATGTGTTAGAAAATCAAGGTGAAACTTATGGCAATATGGACTTAAGAATGTGTTTGCGAATCTTAAATTATGTATTCAAGATTACCAATAATGTGTTATGTGATTAGAAATTCCAATAATGAAAGAAAAACAACAGTACCACAAGTTGAGAATCACAAGTGACACAAGATATATGTGGAGAAACCCTTGTAGGAAAAAGCTCCACACCCAAAGAGATGCAATGCTTGTATTAATCTTCAAATGAAGTACATTAATACAACACTCCTCTAAATTTTTGTAGCACTTCGTTGCTCTGACAACTTGCAAACAAACTTATGAAACCACTATCTCAATGCTCCAATATATAGAAGTTTGTGGGAGAGAATACCACTTGTGGTATCCCCAACCAACAATTAAAACCACCTAGAAAATCCCATGCCCCTTAGTGGATAACACATAAACATGGTGAAAAATATGAAATCATCACATGGCCTTCACATGGGTGCCTAACCCATAATCAGTCAGAATTGGTCAAACCTGAGTGCTTCATTACTCTTTGATGGCTCTGGCAGCTCATACCTAGAACATGCACACTTGGGCGCCCAACCCAAGATAACATGCAAATGAACACGCAAGATCATGTAATTTTAGGTGGTCTCTACCTAGAAAGTGGATGCCCAAAAGGAATATTCTCTTAGGATGCTCTGTAACTCTTACCATAGTGGGTCCACCTCTATGAATATAATTAAAATTTGACATGGAAAAATAAATAATAAATAATTTTCCTCTCATGTCCTCAAGAACACTTTCTAAAGAATGTGGAGACACATAATATCAACTTAGGATAGCAATTATAATGTCACTTATCCTAATAGGATGGAGAAGGTGTATTAAAATGGAGTTTTATGTTGAACATAGGTTGTCATTGATGTCAAAGGAGTGAGGTCTAAGGAGTATTAGTAGTTGAACAATGAAGGCAATAATACTTGAATTATCATTAATTATAAGTGCATTTTGAGAACAATCAATGTGATTTCTTACTGCTTATAGTATGTGTGCAATATCATTCCTACATCTATTCATGGTGATAGAAGTAATTTGAAAGTCTAATCCAAAATGTTGGAGGTCAGTATACAGTCACATTCTGCAATTCCTTTTGGATGTGTGTTTTTATTTGTAGTTTGAATGGAGAGTATGTATACACATGTTCTATCATATTGTAGAGTTTTTGGAAGTTATATTCAGCATGCAAAAATATTGAAGTAACAAAAGGCTCGTTGTGCTTGATAGTTAACTAGTTGGTGTATTAGAATTGTGCAAAAATGGCTAGTAGCGTGTGACATCCAAAGATAGCATGGGGTGATAAAATAGGTCTAGGATTAAGATTCCTATGGAAGCACATGACATAAAATTGGATTGGTAAAAACAAATTTGATTTAGGACCTACCTGCTACATGTTTCATGTAATTTGAATTTAATTCCACCTTATGTCATCTTGGTTAACTATGGATCCTTGGTCGACATGTAGTGTGTTGTATATAATAATCATCTCACTTTACATGATAAGTATAGAGAATGTGGTAAGTGAATGATACAAGTGTATGTGGATGCAAGTTTAATTCAGTTTTTTGTAATGGGAGTTCCATCTCTCAATCATTGTACACCATAATCAAAAGATCATAAGGAATGAAGGAGAGTGTCTAAAGAAAGTTCATATCTTGTGTAAGTTATGTTATTATCATTACATATCCACAAATTTTTATCTTTTTAATTCGGTAGGACTAGTGTTCTACTTATTGAGTTGGTGCTCAAATCCTTGTATTGGAGATTGGTATCTCTAGTAGGTTGGTGCCTAAAATATAATTTGGGATTGGTGTCTTTGGTAGGTTGGTGCCTACTTTATATTCAAAATTCCCTTATTATATTCCTACATTGTGAGGTTGTATTTGTACAATAGATCCAAGCAACTATTCTCACAATGGTTTTTCTCATCTTGGGTGACCACAAATATCTGGTGTTCTCATGTGTGAATGTGTGCCTATGTGGTTGCTTAATTATTAGTATTTTTTTTATTCAAGTTTCATGAGTGGATATATATGTGTTGAAGTAAAGAATTTTAAATAGTTTTGATTTACTAATTCAACCCCCTCTCAGTAGATTGTGTGAACTTCAATTGGTTTCAGGGCCAAGTTCCTTTGAAGAAGATTAATATCTTGAGGTAGATTCAAGATTACACACTTAGTGGCTCAAGAAGGATTTTTTGCAAATAAGTCACCACTCTTTGATAGATCCAATTATGCATTTTGGTTCAAGTAAGGATAGAAGCATATTTGATGGCTCTAGGATTTGAAGTTTGGCAATTTGCTATGTATGGATATGAGATTCCTAAAAATGTTCCAAGAGATCAGGCCAAAAAGAAGGCTTGTGAAAATAATGCTAAGGCAAGGAATTTTCTTTTATGTGGTTTATCTAACTTTGAGTTTGTGAAGGTCATGCATTACGAGATAAAAAATGAATTATGGGATAAATTGCACATCTATGAAGGTGATGACAAGGTTAAAGAACCAAAGCTTCAAACTCAACGAAGTCATATTGAAAGTCTAAAAACAAAGGAAGAAGAAAACATTGCCACCTTCCTACTCTGGGTTGATGAGGTTGTCAATTCTATTAGAGATCTTGGTGAGGAATTGAAAGAAGGTATGATTGTGAAAAAGGTATTCATATCTCTTCCTAAAAAGTTTGATTATAAAGTTTTAGCTATTGAAGAGGCTAAAGATTTGTATTCTCTAAAAATGGATGAATTACATGGAATCTTGACTACCTATGAAATGAGGATTGATAGTGAAAACTATACAAGGAAAGAAGTGGCTTTTAAAGCATATAAGAAAAATGTTGATCCAGATTATGATGTTGGATTAGATGTGAAGGAAGAAAAATTTGTTAAAAAGTTACAAAGAGGTTCTAAAAAGTATAAAGGTAAGTTACCTTTCAAATGTTTTAATTGTGATGAAGTAGGACATTTTATGGCTAAGGTCCTTATAAAGACTCTAATAATGTTGAGAAAAAGCATGAAAATAAGTCATATCTGAAAGGGAATAGAGTTTAGAGGAAATAAAAGAGTTTCTTCTTTAATGAAGAAGGCTACTCAACTGATGAAGAGGATCAAGATATCTTTGGAGATGAAAGAGAGAAGGCTATATTCATGGCTATGGAAACTAATAAAGATGTTGCAGAGATGAATTACAAAAATGATGATGATGAGGTAGACCTTGTGGAAGAGTTGCTCTACACTGGAAAGGAGAATAAGAGACTAAAGAAAATTATTGTTGAGGAAGTGAAGGCTACATAAAATTTATCTCAAAATCTTGAGAAGGTAGAGAAGATGATCACTGACCTAAATATTCAAGAAAAAGAAGCAAAGAGGATTGAAGAAGTTTATACTAAAAGGTTATTTTCAAGGGACAAGGACTGTGAAAATCTTGAAGCAAAAATTGTGTCACTAAGGAAAGAACTTGATAAACTATCAACTAAAGATGAAGTATGGAAACTGCACTGAGATCTTGGATCAAATAATAGATAGCCAAAGATCTTTATATATCAAAAATAATATTTCTTTTGCTAATGAACGAAAGAACAAGGTGAAAAAGCAGCCAGCGAAGTCTACTAAGGAGAATTCAAAAGAGATTGGTTTTGAAAGTTTAAAAATCAAAGAAATTTTTTGCAAGTAATGAAAGCAAGGCACAAAGTGATGGTTTCATCCTAGTGTGAAGGCAGAACAAAAAATTTGGAAGAGAAACTTCAAGAGGAAAAACATACAATACTAGGTTCACTCATTCCTTTTCTGGTTACTATTTTAATTGCAATCATTTTGGTTATAAGGATGTGGAGTGTAGAAGAGCTTTGGTAAGAAGAAATAACTTTGTTAGTAGTAATGCATTTGTACCTTTGTATAATTTTATTATTATTTTCCATAAATGCAACAATTCTGGACATATTTCTAGAAACTATAGAAGCAATTTTTTGAGTCCTCTATTAGAAACAAAAATAAAAGGGTCAGAAGATCATAGTCATAATAGATAAATTATGGAAGATGAAACAAAAAGAGAAAAGATCAGAAATCCATGACAGTTCAACCTACGCTACATTATCAAAAGGAGAAGAATATATGGATAATTGATAGTGGATGTTCAAGGCACATGACTAGGGACAAAAGTAATTTCATGAATTTCAAGAAATTTGATGGAGGATCTATAACTCTTAGAAAAAATTATATTTCCAAGATTATTAATAAGGGTACTTTGAGTCTTGATGGGGGTAGGACAAAAACTCATGATGTTATGTATGTTGAAGGATTAAAGTTTATTCTTTTGAGTAATTCAAATGTGTGATAAAGGTTACAATTTCTCATTTAGTGCTAAAGGTTGTGAAATCTAGAAATATCGTACTAGAGAGTTGATTTTGAAAGGAAGCAGGACTGACACTAATATATATCATATTAGTGAGTTGAATGGACAAAACTGCTTTACTACATAGAGAGAAAGAGTTGGCTCTGACATAGAAGATTGAGACACATCAATTTTAATGAAATTATGAAGATTAACTCAAAAGAAATGGTTAGAGACATGCCAAAGATCAAGAAGCCTCAGTCTACTAGTTGCAAACCATGTCATGATGGAAAACAAACAAAGTCCAAATTTCCTACTAAGGAATATTCTAAAACAAATCCATTAGATTTGGTCCATACGTGTCATGCAAATTTTATACACTAAACAACCTAACAAATCTGTATTGACTTTACAAATTTTGCAAATATATTTTTTTGTTTATCTAAAAGACAACAACATAAATTACTACTCACAACTATAGTCAAAGATCTCACTAGTTAGAAACAAACATAGAAATGATTTACTATTTCTAATAATAGAGTATGCTTATTTTGGGTCGGCTTAACATACCTCTTACATTCCATTGTGTCAAAAAATTCTTTTCTCCCAATACCTATACTTGCAAGGTCTACATGACTTGGCACAAACATAAGATCAAGACAGTTAGCACATGATTACTAAGACAAGCTATATAAATCAATGGTAGTATACGATACTGGGAGTAAAAGACAAGTCTCATACAAGACTCAAAAGAACAGTCCTAGGGGCATGGCATAATGCCTTGGGAGCTCATCGTTTGATGGCCTTGCCTACGTATATATTTCACAAAGGCACCATAGTTCGACAACTTGAGTTGCTCCAACTCATCGACTGACCAACCAAGGGTGTATTCAAAATGTTTCAAAAGATGTCTCGATATTAATCACAATCATACTAAAGTATGCTAACTTGAATCCTTACTCAATGCATCCTATGCCCTTATACTTAAAGTTATAAGACTAGGAGAGCGGGTACACAACCCTTTCTAGGGTCTAACACCCTAGACAGTTCCACAATCGGCTGTGACCCACTTAGGTGAAGTCGGGGATCAGAGAACTCATTAAGGATGTATTAATAATGCGTATAGGAGTGAATTTGCACCCTTTACGTAAATTCCCCTTTTACATATCCTCAAGTTAGAAAACCAAATCCGAAGGTGAAATTCCACATCAGCAAGTTGCCTTGCTTCCACTTGGAATCTATCCTTTGTGTCAGTAGAAGAATATTTGTTAGGGACACCCAGACGGTGCGCAAATGTCCACACGACACTCTTACGTCCCTAACAGATTCCTGCATCTGAGCTGGTCCGTTACATTTCCTATTGGGAATGATTTGTAACGTCCCTCTTCAACCAACTGATGCAGAGCAAGGAGGAAAACTTCTTAAAATCAAAATTCAAAGTGTTTCAAACAACTTTCCAATCTTCAAAACCACATCCTGGCACATTTTCTCAATTCCTTCATATTCTTCTTATAGTATGGCAAATAGTGAATTTTCTTCATAACTTTCAAAAGAATACTCAAACCCACAAAAGAATGGACATTTCAAATACTCATTAAGGCATAGTTTAACATATCTTAAAATCTCATAGGGTTACTTTGGACCAACAACCCCAAATCTCTACTACTACGCTGCCCCTTAAGCTAATTAGGCCACTTTTCCAAAGCAACTTGGAAAAATCCTTTACCCAAACCTTCAAACTCTATTCCAACACTCTTAACAAGTTAAAAATAGATTGAATCCACAATTTTTAGCCAATGAAACAACCACAAAGTCAAAAAACTTCAAAATCTCATCTAAACCCTATTTAGGCTTGCTTCCAATGAGGGTTTATTGAAACTCCACACTTCAGGCCTCTACTCTACTAACCAAACCTTCAAAAACTTCAAATATTGTTTTCACATGCTTATTCCACCATTACATGACCAATTCCAAAGACCTTCATACAAACCCTAGCATCTAGCTATCAAGTTAAGCCAAAAACTCATGAATCATCAACTAGGGAAGCAATAAAATTCCATCAAATCGCCTCCCCTGATCTTAGAAACCACAAATAACATCAAAATACTCCTAATTATGCCATTCCACCAAGCTATTAAAAATTTCACCTAGTGGAATGGCCTAATTTTCCATTTTTACCCTATCAAAACCTTAAATTTTGAGTTTTCTAGCTGCCTACAGTAAATTGCTCACCCAAATCCTTCAAACTTGAAAAATAAAATCAAAACAAAACAAAAATGTGGTTAACACATGTCTCTATCTAACTCAATTCACCTTTGATCAATTTCCCTCAGTATAGAACTGTACAGATCTTGGGAGCAACAAAATTACCAGAAAATTATAAAGAAAATAGTGATTTCTTATTGCTTCTTCAATAAAAATATTCAATAGAACTTGTCTTATAACATACACATTGTATTTGAACCTTAGACACCAAAAAAAAACTAACAAACTGACCCAAACTACCTTTTTAAATTCCTTGACCGTTCAACTTCCTAATTCTTGCATTTTTTCAATTTTGCAACATTGCAATATGACAACTTTTTAAAACATTGACAACTTTTGTAAAATGAACCCAACATGACTCATTTACATCTAAAATGGCCTAATATTACCTTATTACACAAAACTATACTTAAACACCCATAAAACCTATCATAAGACCTTAATTACAAAAACTAACATGGTGCCCCTGCACCATACACCCAGACTGAAAAGAGACCTCAAGTCCCTTGAGGACTGCATTGTTGTAGATCATGCTTGATCACTTCATTTTTCTAGTCTCTAAATGCCCTTTCCCCTGGTAGTCCTTTCCACTAGATCAAATATTGAATATTTGCATCATTCTTTGTGCTCTTGAACTGTTTACCACCTAAACATTGCTCAATCTTCACAAGCTGATCCAATGAATGTCCTCTTATCTTTCCCTTATCTAGAACTAATGCTAAAATTGCCTTCATACCTGCAACATATATTTTCCAACTTTGTATTGAACTTCTCTCTACTTTACTCTTGTTGCACACTTGAAATCACCTATATGTTCTTACCATTTATTTTTACTTCACCTTTTCTCTTCATTTCTTCTTTAAGATTTTCTGCCCTTGGGATCTCTGTATCATCAAATTTACAAACATCTATCTTGATAGAGTTTGACTGTCCACTAACCTCTTTTGAAACCAAAGGACAAAGCACTATTCCTATCATGATCTTATCATGCATTTCTAACCAATCTTGAGTCTTCACAAGTAATTCATCCTTGACCTTCTATTCATCTGTTTTTGACACCAAATCATCTTCTTTTCCCTCATACGTTGAAGCATTCTCCAAACCTATTACCCTAGCATCTTCAAGCCTTGAAGTGGCTGCAATCTCCTCATATTTGTCTTCCTCAAGCTTTACAAACTCCTTATTTCCTAACATAATCACCTTAGCTTCCTTGGTCTACTCTTTAACATCTACTAATGGAGTTAATGTGAAAGTGTTTCCATCTTTCTCAATCTAGTAAGTATTATTTCTACCATCATAAATGGTATGTTTGTCAAACTGCCAAGGTCTTCCAAGCAGCAAATGGCAACAATCCATAGGCAACACATCACAAAGAATATTGTCCTTATATCCACCAATGTTAAACTCAACCAAATCTTGCTCATTCACTAAAATAGATTGATTGTCATTCAACCAAGACACTTTCTAAGGTGTTTCATGAGGTATCTTTTCCAATTTTAGTTTATCAACCATTTCATTAGACACCATATTATCAGTACTTCCAAAGTCTACTACAACTTTACATACCTTTCCATTGCATTTGCAAGTTGTCCTGAATAGTGTTCTCCTGTGTTGATTCTTTCTCCTTGGATTCTTTAAGTAGTGTTCTTCTCACCATCAAGAGTTCCCCAAATTTTGGACCATCAAGCTGATTAAGAGAGTTTACACTTCCACAATCATCCTCTTGCACCAATTGAACTCTTTTATCACCACCACTTGAAGTAGAACCTTGTTTCTCTAGACACCTCCATGCTTGATGACCAAACTTATTGCAATGATAACATCTTCCTGAAAATGAGCTTCAACCTCTACCTCTACCAAATCTTCCTCTGAAGCCTCTAAAACCACCTCTTTGATCAACAACTTGGTCTTTACCTTTACTTGTATCTTCTTGATCTTCATAGGATTTCCTTGAACCTCTTCCTCTATTGGTACTACCTCTACCTCTTCCTTGTCTTTCTTGCCTTCTTTTTATCCTTTCCTCTGCCTTGACAGCCATATGAAAACACTCCTCAACTATCTTAGGTGTTGTGAGACCAATTTCATCTTGAATGTTGAGTCTAAGCCCATTTAGATACCTTGCAACCTTTTCTACCTCATCTTTAGTATGTACTGCTCTAATACTTAGTCTATGGAACTCTTTAGTGTATTCCATCACATCTAACTCCTTTTGCTTTAAATTTTTCAGCCTCTTAAAGGTTTGAATTGTATAATCTGTAGGCAGAAATTGTGCCTTCACCTTAGCTACCATTCTATCCCATGAACTTATATTTGTTTTCCCCTTTACTCTTTCTTATTGAAAATAGCTCCACCATGTTAGGGCAGGGCCCTTCAACTTTTTTTTTGAAAATTTCACCTTCTTATTATCTTCTATCTCTTCAAATTCAAAGAAATTATCAAGAGCATCTATCCAACCCAATACTTCTTCATTGTCCAGCTTTCCACTGTACATAGACACTTCAACTTTCACCTTAGGAGTATTACCCCCCTTGAAATCCTTTAGCATCCTGACCATTCTCATCTCTTCGGGGTCCAATTCCTCATTATCACAGATTCCTATTGGAGGGTTCTCACTCTCACCATCACCCTCTTTATCACTTTGGTCACCACTAACCATTCCTCTTCTTTGATTCTTCTCCAGGGCTACTTTCTGGAAAGGGAGGCTTCATGAGACTCATTAGAAAGCCTCACCTCCTTTGCATATTTTTCCTTTAGTTCTCTAACTTCTTTGGTTGTTGGATTGCTCTTTGGAGGCATCTTGTTTATGCCAATTTTCATTCGTTTTTCCACTTCACAATCAAAACCTTTGCTCTGATACCACTTGATGCAAAGTAGGGAGGAAAACTTCTTAAAATCACAATTCAAAGTGTTTCAAACAAATTTCCAATATTCAAAACCCCATCTTAGCACATTTTTTCAATTCCTTCATATTCTTCTTGTAGTATGGCAAATAGTGAATTTTCTTCATAGCTTTCAAAAGAAAACCCAAACACACAAAAGAATGAACATTTTAGATACCCATTAAGGCATACTTTAACATATCTTAAAATATCATAAGGTCTCTTTGGACCAACAACCCCAAATCTCTGCTGCTACGCTACCCCTTAAGCCAATTAGGCCACTTTTCCAAAGCAACTTGGAAAAATCCTTCACTTAAACCTCCAAAATCTATTCCAACACTCTTAATAGGTTACAAATGGATTGAATCCACAATTTTTAGCCGATGAAACAACCACAAAGTCAGCAAACTTCAAAATCTCATCTAAACCCTATTTAGGCTTGCTTCCAATGAAGTTTATTGAAAATCCACACTCTAGGCCTCTACTCTACTAACCAAACCTTAAAACACTTAAAATATTTTATGCACATACTTATTCCACCATTAAATGACCAATTTCAAAGATCTTTATAAAAACCCTAGCATCTATCCATCAAGTTAAGCCAAAAACTCATGAATCATCAACTAGGGAAGCAATCAAATTCCATCAAACCACCTCCCTTGCTCTTAGAAACCACAAAGAACATAAACCTACTCCTAATTATTCCATTCCACCAAGCTATTACAAATTTCACCTGGTGGAATGGCTTAATTTTCTATCTTTATCCTATCAAAACCTTAAATTGTGACTTTTCTGGCTGCCTACAATAAATTGCCCACCCAAATCCTTCAAACTTGATAAAAACCAATAAAATCAAAGAAAAAATGTGGTTAATGCATGTCTCTATCTAATTCAATTCACCTTTTATCAATTTCCTTCAATACGGAACCGTATAGATCTTGGGAGCATCAAAATTACTAGAAAATTGTAAAGAAAACTATGATTTCTTATTGCTTCTTCAACAGAACTTGTCTTCAACCATACACATTGTATTTGAACCTTAGACACCAAAAAAAACTAACAAACTGACCCAAACTACCTTTTTAACTTCCTTGACCATTCAATTTCCCAATTCTTGCATTTTTGCAATTTTGCAACATTGCAATATGACAACATTTGAAAACATTGACAATTTTTGTAAAATGAACCCAAAATGACTCATTTACATGTCAAATGGTCTAATATATAACCTTATTAGACAAAATTAGACTCAAACACCCCTAAAACCTATCATAAGACCTTATTTACAAAAACTAACATGGTGCCCCTACACCACCAACTGACCCCGAAAACGACAGATTCTCTCCCTTCTCCTTCAAATTCTTCCATTCTTCATTCAATCCATCTTCTTTTGCATCCTCTAAGCATTCAACTTCATTCTCTTGGAATTCTCCACTCTCAAAAATAGTTTAGCACGCCATTGTAACAACACTCCATCAACTCTGTCAAACAAGTGTGAAGCAAGCCATTGTAGTAGGGGCTTGAGGTTTTGCAACACCTCCCTTCATCGTAGTTGAGGTTGTGGTTGTTATTCAAGCTCTCTTTCTCCATCATTAGAGAGTGAGCTCTTGGTGGAGGTGGTAACGTTTTCACTCCTCTCCTTTACGATTTGGTTGAGTAGCTATATACTGTTTTGTAGTGTTATTCGTGTATTTCCCTTCTTTGCTTCTTTATCATACAATTTCTCTATCGTGGCTATTTGGTTGTTTGTAGAGGTGGAAACACCAAAACGGGGGTCTGACTGAGGCAAACCTCTATACAGCCCCTGTGTGAGTAAAATATGTGTAAATGAATAACAAACACACTTAATAAGACTTTATATCAAGAGATTTAAACAAAAATTAATCTATTTAAAACAGGGAATCTCTTAAAAGCGTCCTATTGTTCCCTATCTCCAAAGATTTATTAAATCACCGTGGCTCTCAAATTGTGTAAGCATTGTGACTGTTAAAATGTCAATCTAGAGAATGAGATATAGTAAAAATGCAGGAATCTAATCCTATGCAATGATTGCTAAATGATATGATGATGATACTATAGCCTAAAATTGACATGAAAATGATAAAACAAACTACTGTAAACTAAGATGCAACTAAATGAAAAGCCATTATTATGATTGCTATATGATTTCTATTTGCTCAATGCTCAAATGCTTAATTTCTCTAATGCTATTTCTGTAGAGTAAGATTGCACAAAGTTGGGATCCATTTCCTATAGAAAGAGGCTATATTTATAAATTCTCGACAACATATTTGTGATGTGATAGCAAAGCAAAGGTTTGGATTTGATTTGAAAGATTCAATGGTGAAAGATGAAGAAGCCTGAGAAGATTATGGAGATTGTTCCTCCCCACAAAAACAACCAGCTAGAGGAGAGGAATGATCAATGGAAGAAAATGAAGAAGTTTGCCTATAATTTGTCTCCAAATTTGTCCATGAACGTTGAGTTGAATTAATTGGATATGAAATATGTAATTTTGTTGGCGGATAGGGTGAGTGAAAAGACGAAATAGCTATAGAAATATGATTTTATTTGAATATTTGGATTTATTCAAATTAGCAAAAGAGGATATTTGATTTAATAAAACAAACTATAGAAATCTGTTTATTAAATAAACATAGAAGAAATGTGGTAATTAAATAAAACAAAGTATGAAACTTGTTTATTTAATTAAAATAAAATGATATGATTAAGATAGAATACATATATAATTATAGAAGAATTTGATAATAATAATTAAATAAAACAAAGTCTGTGATTTGTTTATTTAATTAAGCTGAAATAATATGATAAAAATAGAAGAATTAGAAGTGAACTATATAAATAAATATTTCTATTTATTTATAAGTAGATGAATTAAAGGAGTCAATTAATCAAATAAATCATATTTAATTAATTGGATTATCCAAACCATTTTTAGGTTTATACATTTTGCCCCTCTTTGAAGTGATGTGTTTATGCATTGCTTCAAAGAAAATTTTGTTGCTGCCAATATTGATGAAAAAAAAATAGTATGCCTCAAACGTTGATTTTCAGGTGATGATGGATATATACTCCCTCAGGAGATAAATCAATGAATTTTTAATTTTTTTTGGAATTTTTCAAAAAAAATCAATTTTTTATGATTTTTTGATGATATGATAAAAATTTTCAATTTCAATGATGCAAAATCAATTTATCTCCTGAAATATGATGTTTACTCTGCCAGATGTGATATTGATGAATTAAACTCCCTAGAAAATAAAATAAATAAATCCCACCAAAATCCTTCTTAATTAACCTATAAAAGTTCAAAAAGTTGGATTTTCAAATTCATTTGTGCATATTGAGTTTTAAAATTTGAGAGTGAGAGCCAACTTAGCATTTGGAGCAAAATGGTTATTCCATACCACACTCACCATTTCGAGCGCGTGCGATGACACAACTGCCCGATCACATATGGACCTCCAGTATGTACCCTAAAAACCTCCTTGTGATTTGTGCTTTTCGATTTTCGTGTGTTTATGTCATTTGAATTCAATTTTTGAATTTTATAGCGCTTTGACAACCTGATGTAGCCCATTCATCGTCTGTTTTAGTGCATTTTCCATTTTAGCGCATATATTAGATTTTGTAGCACATAGATAGGTAGTTGTAGCGCATAGACTAAAATAACGCTTAGGATAGATAAAGTAGCACATAGACATAGGATTCTAGCACATTGACTAAATTAGCGCTTAGGATAGATAAAGTAGTGCATTAAAAACTGAAATGGCGCATTGGATGATATAGCGCATCGGTCGCTTGTAATAGTGCATTGACACCCTGAAATGGAGCATTGGCTAATTTAGCACAATGGAACACTGTTTTGGCACATCAATGAACTTAAATGGTGCATTGAAATATTTTTTTAGCGCTTTGAAGTCAGAAAGATGTAAATTGTCAGTAAACTCCATGATTTTGATAATTTTTTATCACATCGACCTTTGAATCGATGTTGATTGATAATCCTGATAGGTTAGATTCTTATTGATCTTATGATAGGTGAGATGCAATAATTGATTGATGATAATTGACCTCATGATTGGTGAGGTTCATTGATAGATAGATGATTGACCTCATGATAGGCGAGGTTCATTGATAGATTGATTGATAAACCTCATGATAGGTGAGGTTCAATGATAATTTTATGATTGACCTCATGATAGGTGAGGTTCAATGATATTTTCTCATGAGATTTGATCAAAGTCTAATCAAAGTTGATTAGATTTGATAGGCTGATTGATGTTTGATTAATTGAAAAAGATTACTGACGTTCGATACTTAGTGATGATAGGATCCTTTGACAAACTTACAAATCAAAGAGCGGTTTCCTAGGACATTTGATTTGATACCACAACTAGTGTAGCCTGAGACATCAATTATCACACGATGCAGTTTATCTTCTCTTCTAGATATGCCCCAGATTAGGATTAATCGAGGACTATTGACAACCTTAGCAGAGAGATGGCATAGTGAGCACAATACCTTCCACCTTCCTACTGGTGAGATGACAGTGACTCCAAAGGATGTATGGCGGATCTTATAGATACCTATTGTTGGGGAGTTGGTAGTTTATGATTCTTTTGAGCAGGGTGGGACTGATGCACTGCATCGAGTTTTTCAGGATGATACGATTTATGGATACGAGATTCCATGGTGAGAGATGGTTGATGCCTATGCTACCTTGCCATTGGTACTTGTTGGTTTCATTGGAGGGTTCCTTTGTCCTAATCGTAGATCAAAGGGACTTTTAGTTGGGTGGGGTCATATTTTGGAGAGTATGATCATCCATGGTACTAGATATGCTTGGGGTATGTGCATGCTTGCCCACCTATACCATGATTTGCATCAGGTGGTCTACCTTGGAGGGGCTAGTTTGTCTTCAGGAGTTACATTACTTTAGGTGTGGGTGTGCGAGCATATAGCGGTCACTCATCCAATTGCAGATAGAAAATGACCCGCGATGAGGCCATACATTCATGTATATGCAGGTCTAGTTACTCAACCTAGACTAGGAAAACTGGAGCATTGGAGGAGAGTCCTTGATGATGTTGAGGCAGTTACATGGTGGCCCTATCTTGATTGTGAGTAGTGGTCAGAGGATGATACAAAGATTCCATACTTATGCCAGTCCATGTACCTAATTGGTAGGACCGTTACATCATTGAGAGATTTTTGTTGAGGAGGGTGCTTAGACAATATGGCAGAGTACAGGGCATGCCCCAGGGTGTTGCACATTATGCACGACGTCAGATAGATGCCACTGAGTGGGGACCCTGCTTGTCATATGATACTGCAATGCAGGAGTACCGAGGTCTACATGCCTTTATTTGGGAGATTCATCCTAAGATCATCGAGGCTTTGATTACCGAGGAGTATGGACATTACCTCATTTTACATCCATTCCCATGGATCTCCATCCCAAATGAGCCAGTGCCGATACCAGGCAAGGAGGAGATGGCAGCTGCACATGGGCACCGACAGAGGAGAGATGAGGGAGATGATGATGATGAGGATTTAGATGATGTGGAGAGTAGTGATGATGATGAGGGAGATGGAGATGGAGATGGGGGTGGAAGAGATGAGGGTGGAGGAGGCCTGACATTTGAGGTTAGAGACTTCATGGTGCCTCGTAAGAGGTGATCATTGGTAGCTCCAATAGAGCAACATGTGCAAATTGGAGTACCCTCCCAGTAGCAGCAGACCTAGATTGCCAGCCTACAGGTTTAGGTGCAGACACTGCAGGGGCAACTAGCATAGGCCCAGGGGTTATTAGGCCATACACAGATACAAACACAGACACAAGCTCATGCACAGGCTCTCTCACAGGTATAGACATAGTTGATAGCTGCATAGAGACAGATAGCCTCTCTAACAACTGAGAGAGATGCAGTTAGACGAACTGTAGAGCAGGCACAGAGATTGGTTGATAGATTGCAGAGATTAGCCAAGGGTCCCTCCATAGCTGATTATATGAGAGAGGTTACCCATGTGGGTCGAGAGGCCAAGTACTATAGAGGTCGATACCATGATACAGTTCTGATAGAGTAGAGAGTTAGTTACGCTCAGTCTCGATCTGGCAGGACTCATTCCAGGACTACCAGCAGGGGTGTGACACAACCTCTTCCGAGAGATTCGAGAGATCTTGGTACATCTGGTGGGGAAGGCACTGGTCTAGAGATGCTGACACCATCTGGGGCTAGTAGCATGTAGTTTCATGATTGGACTCCCTGATGTATTTTGAGACATGATGTATACTTTGAATTTTTTTTATTCACGACCATTTTGATGTTGTATCTCTTTATATTTTAGACATCATTGTATACTTGACATAATTATTTTTGAGATTTATATGATACGTGGCAGATTTATCGATCTATATGTGTTCTATATGGTTCTTGATGGATTCCTATGATAAATGTCTATGATGGATGTATTTAATTTCTTGTTCTATATGCCATGTGATGTGTTATATGATGATGTTATGGATGTAATTTATGATCATGATAACGTGCTATGATTTAATGATGTTTTATTTATGATGTTAAATGTGATTATTCTTATAATGATTGTGCATGGATGCATGGTGTCCATAGTATTTATAAGGACTGATAGATGTGTGATGTATATACATGAATGATATGATAATGCAACTATATGTATGATTTTGGATATGATGTTTCTTATGATATATGACATGATGATGCAAATGTTTTACGATGCACTTCATTTTTGGTATTTCAAATGCAAATAGATGATGTAATGAATGGATGAATGAGTGATCAATATGATGATACTTCTAATGTATGATGTATGATATGATAACATTTAATGAAAATTCAACTATGTAAAAGATTTGTTTTTGATATTTTTCTTATGCAACTATATGATGTGATGCACAAATGAAAATTATGATATGATAAATGCCAATATATGATCGAATGTATGAATGATTAAATGATATAATAATGCTTTCCAATGTATGCAATGAAAATGATTATGCAACTACATGATAATGATAATGTTTTTGTTAACGTCAAGTATACTCAATCCATTAATGATAAAAGATAACATCATTTTTGAATTCTCCACCGACCTTTGGAATAAACCACTCTGCAGATGCAAAACTAACATAAATGTAATCTAATTTAACCATGAAAATATACATATGTCAAAATTGTCACCGTAACAATCCGTTTATCATGATTTTTATCATCATTGAGCCTTTAAAATGTTGAAAGTGAGTACAAGCATCAATGGTATAATTTAGACCAATGATGACCTAAGTACTACTTTCATGATTTTTGATATTGCAAGTTAACACAAGCATCTAGGTATAATAAAACCGAGATGACTTGAGCATTTCTTGCGTAAACAAACAAGAATTAATCATTTTACTATGTGAATTTGGAATGTCATCAGTGATACTTTGTAGAGCACGTCTCGTGACAATTCACACAATAATAATGATCAACTCAAAGACAATAGACAAAGAAAATACAATTCTCTTTCCTAGCTTCTCTAGTTCAATACATCATTGAGTTGCTCCAAAGAAATGATAACAAAAATCAAAGTACAACATTTGAACATTCAAGCTAAAGCGATAAAATCATGATTCAAAAGAATATCATCCATCTAAAGTTGTTTTGATTGACTTGATTTCAGCTATTTGATTTGGATGATTCATTTTTTTTAAATGTTTTGATGTTTGATGTATGTTCAATGTTGAGTTTTGCTATGATCAGTGTGTTTGCTTGGTTTTCATACTGTTGTTTTTCCATTTGATTAAGCTCAAAGTTAATTGCCCCCAATGAGTTTAGGATTTTTCCCCCAAGCTAGGGTGAGACACGACCATAATTTCCATGATATGTACATGAGATTCTCTTTCCAATGATAGGTGGAATGTTGGTGAAAGTGAACGACCAAGACATACATCTAATATATGGAAAAGCTAGTTTAAATCACAAGTAGGGCCTATTTCTAGGTTTTCACTGTGTTTTTATTGCACTTTTTCAAATTTTATGATGATTTTTTTTTTCTTTTCTTGATTTTTTTTTGTATTTTTGTATTTTCTTGATTTTTTTGTATTTTTCTCTTTTCTTGATTTTTTTTTTGTATTTTTCTGTCACCAAGACGCTTATTTGTGAAGTTTTCATTAAGGCGACCATTTTCCCAGGACTCTAACCATGCACTAAATGATTCAGGTGTAGAATTTTCTGAGATGGAGACTATTGATAGGTTCATCAAAAAAATCCCCTTCAGGTGTAGACAGTTGATAGGCTCCAAATCCATAGACTGATATAACAACAAAGGGACCTAGCCAATTAGGTTCAAACTTCTGTTTCTTTTCTCTGTCTTATTGATTTCGAGGGTTTTCCTTTAAGACCAAGTCACCAACTTGAAATGCTCTAGGTTTTACTTTGTGATTGTAGCTTCTGGACATCCTCTGTTGATATGCCTTCAAATGGTCCATAGCTTGTTGGTGATGTTCATCCAAAAATTTCAGCTCTTGAAGTATAGACACTATAATCCTCATCTGAAATAATTCTCTTTAGTGACACACAGAGTGATGGTATCTCCACCTCAATAGGTAGGATGGCCTTTGATCCATATACAAAGGCATATGGTGTAGCTCCTGTAGGTGTTTTGATACTGGTTCGGTATGCCCACAGAGCAAGGTTTAGTTGACTATGTTAATCATGTCCAACATCATTGACTGTTTTCTTTAGGATTTTCAGAATAGTTTTGTTTGAGGCTTTTGCTTCGCCATTTCCTTGAGGATAGTATGCGGTTGAAAGACAATGTTGGATATGAAACCTCTCACACAGTTCCTAAAAATCCTGATTCTTAAAAGGTCTACCATTGTATGTGACAATGGACTGAGGAATGCCATACCGACAAATGAGGTAATTTAGTATGAAAGAAGAAATTTGTTTTCCAATGATTGTTATCAAGGGAACAACTTCTATCCACTTTGTAAAGCAATTTGTAGCTGTGATTATAAATTTGTGTCCATTGGATGAAGACGGATTAATCTTTCCTACCAAGTTCAATCCCCACTAACAAAAAGGCCATGTTGAAGTGAATGGTTGCAATTCTTGTGCTGGTGCATGGATTAGGTTACCATGGATTTGACATTTTTGGAACTTCTTAATAAATTATAACGACTCCTCCATAATCGACTAGTAGTACCCCAAACAGAGGAGTTTCTTTGCTAGGGTTAGTCCGCTTGAATGAGTTCCACAAATACCTTCATGAACCTCATGTAAGGTTGTCTCAGACTTGTTATGTTCTAGAGAACGAAGAAGAGTACCATCCAGACCTCGATGGTAAAGTATGTCATATGGTTTGGTGAATGAAGTTGCATTTTTGTTTTCTAGAAAGATCGAGAGGAAGGATATTGTCTTTTAGGTAAGCGTAGGTCTTTCCAAAAATTAAGGATTCAATGTCAACTAAATGACATATGGTTTGAGATTCAGGATTATCATAAGCAAGATTAGACACTTGTTCCACCATAAACTCATAACTGCCTCGCTTTTCTGGTATCTGTAAGAGAGAAGCAATTGTTGCCATAACATCAACAACTTTGTTTTTTCCCCTTGGAATCTATTCAAAGTTGATATCCACAAAGTACTTTTTGTAATCATCCACCATTTTCTTATACGACATTAACTTCTCATCTTTGGTTTGATATTCATTATTTACCTGATAAATGACTAGTTGTGAATCTCCATATACTTGTAGCTCTATGATCTTCCATTCAACTGCCACTTTGATGCCAATGATTAATGCCTCGTATTCAGCTACACTATTTGTACATGGAAACATGAGTTCTTAGGAATTTGGGATGGTATGTACTTGAGGTGTAACAAACAAAATTCCTACACCTGACCCACGTTGTGTGTAGGACCCATCAAAATAAAGCATCCATTGTTGTGTTGTCATAGTAAGAATGTTTGCATCAGGAAACTCAATGCTCATTGGATGATTATCTAGTAGTGGGGCTTTAGCTAACTGATCAGCTATCACCTGACACTTGATGGCTCTTCGATCCACATGCTAGATATCAAATTCACTCAAGATCACGACCCACTTGGCTAGTCTTCTTGTTAGGGCAGCCTTGCTGAGTAAATACTTTAATGGATCAATCTTTGCTACGAGTTTGACTATGTGGGTTAACATGTAATGCCGCAACTGTTGAGTAGCAAATACCACCACCAAACAAGCTTTCTCAATGAAGGTGTAATTTATCTCATAACCATTCAAAGTCTTGTTGATATAATAGATAGCTTGTTCCTTTCCCGCAGGATCTTCTTGTGCTAATAGAGCACCCAAAGAAATCTTAGTTGTTGCAATGTATATTAATAGTGGTCTCTCTTCTATAGGTGGCATTAGTATGGGTGGTGACATCAAATATTGCTTTATTTGATTGAAATTTTTTTCACATCCTTGATCCCATTTGAAAGAGACATTCTTATGTAACAAATGATGGAAGGGATGACTTTTGTCTGCTAATTGGGAGATAAACCTCCTGATTGATTGTAACCTGCCTTGTAGAGACCGTAATTGACTAATATTCTTTGGTGGTGGTATTTCCATTATGTCCTTGACCTTGGTGGCATCCACTTTGATACCCTTTTATGAAAGTATGTATCCTAGAAGCTTTGTTGATGTAACACTGAACACACATTTATTAAGACTTAATTTAACATTGAACTTCTCTAATCTGGTAAATATTTTGTCCAAGATCTCTAGATGTCCTTCTCTGGTATATGAATTTTCTAATATATCATCCACGTAATCCTCCATAAAGGTATGCATCATGTCATGGAAAATGGTGGTCATTGCTCGCTGATATGTAGCCCCTACGTTTTTCAACCCAAAGGGCATGACGTTCCAACAGAATGTTCCCCATGGACATGTGAATGTTTTTTTCTCCTAATCTTCTGGTGCTATTTTCATTTGGTTGTAACCTGAGAAGCCATCCATTAGTGATAACATGGTGTGCCCTACTGTTAAGTCTACAATAATGTCAATGTTTGGCAAAGGAAAATTGTCCTTTGGGCATGCGTTGTTGAGATCTTTGAAGTTAGTACATATTCTGATACTACTATCTAGTTTAGAAATAGGTACAATATTAGAAATCCACTCAACATAATCAATAGATCTAATGAATCCTGCATCTAACAAATTTAGTTATGCTTTTACCAACAAGGCGATATGCAAATGCATTTTCCTTAGTTTTTGCTTCACATGTTTTATTCCATATGGTAGAGATAAATGATGCATTAGAAGATCTGGGTCTAAACTAGCATATCAGAGTAAGACCAAGAAAAGTTAATGTGTCTGTCCTCAAAGAACTTGGTGAATTTAGGCTTTTTTTGTTCAGTCATAGATGTTGCCAGATGTAGATTTTTTGCTTTTTTTGTTGTGCCAAGATTGATAGACTATGTAGGCTCCACCAATACTGATGATCTTTCATGATAGTGTTCTGGAAGGGTGTCAAATCTCCCATCTTTCGGTGCCTCAAAGAGGTTTTCATCGTCAGATGTGTTCTTTACTTTTTTACTTTTTTGAGATCTAATGCTGCCATTAAATGGTTTTCACCATTAGATCTATTATTCATGTTTTCAATTTTGCAACTGGAAGATTTGACACCCTCTTGACTCAAAGCAGCATTATGAGATTTATGATTAGAACTTGTGACAGGTTTGTCACAACAAAGGAAATTAACGATAGCGTCATCATTCACAAAGATAAGTACATTGATAGGTTCAGTTGGTTCCTAGTCGATAAGTTTAGGATGTATTAAGGATAAAAGATCACCAGATTGGCTAAGGTCAACGTCAGTGAGGGTTCTGATAGCTATGTTGTCAAGGTGGTCAATAGCGATGTCAAGGTCTATGATATTACTCTTCTCCAAGTCATCCATCTCACTTGATATTTGTCCATCCTCACTTGAGTCATCGATATTCTATGATCCAAATACAAGGGTTCTAGTCCTTGAGCTTTGTCCCTCCTCATGTGTGGGTGCATACTCTTTTATGACATCAATTTGTATGTCCTTGTATGATACTTCAGATAAAGAATCCCACTCATACTCATTGGAATCTGTTTCAGAACTATCTCACATTTGAAGGATTCTTTCAACAACTCTATCAATGATTTCTTCTTGTGTTTCCTCTATATAACCCAATCCTGTTTTGTCCTTTGAATGAAGTGTGGGAGGTTGGATGGGTTCCACAATTCCCTCTTTTCTTTTTCCAATAGGTCCTTGTCCTTCATACCCCATTTTCTCTAATATTGTCTTTCCCTTTCCATATTGATATGCCTTTATATTGATAGTTGCCAATGTAGATGCTTCCTCATCTTTGTAGAGCCAATTGAGGATTGCCTTATCTTTGGATTCATCTTCTAAAGTACATGCCTTTAAAAATATTTCATCCAAAACCATAGTAGGTTGTGATGATTGTTGTGTTAATGTTGACGGCTGCCCATATGATCTTGGATATGATAGCAACTGTGAAAGACATAAAGATTGCTCAATGGAATACTCTCCCATGCCTTGTCTTTTAACTGGATCTTTTCTTTCAATTGTTGTGATAGAGAATCCAGTTGAAATTCATTGTTTGATGGAGTGGAGTTAGCAACACTTGTATCTTTTGACTGGTCCTTTTTCTCAACCCATTTAGATGCAACGTTTAGTTTCCTTTCACTATTGGATGAACTAGAAGTGTTTGCTTCTCTATTATAGGGCAAAAAAGTGTCTTGAGTTGTTTTAAGCGTGTTATAATATTGGGGATTGTTGTAGTAAGTTGAAATAGTGACTTCTTGTCCATTTACAGGAAACTTTAAGCACTGATGATAAGTTGAAGGCACTGCTTGTATTTCATGAATCCAAGGACGTCCCAGGAGCATATTATATGTTAGCTCTTTGTCTAACACTTGGAAAACTATATTCTTCACAATTGGTCCTACTTGAATAGGCAACACGATCAATCCCTTGGAGGATCTCTCTTCTTCATTATAGGCTTTTATTGTGATTTTCCTTCTAGTATGAATAGCATTATGAGAATATCCTAGTGCACAAATCAATTTTAAAGTGCAAATGTTTAAACCAGCTCCACCATCTATTAGGACACGTTTACCATGGTGTTTGTGGATTAATACTTCAATGTGAAGGGTGGCATTATGCAGATGAGTAAGTGATACGTCATCTTGTTCAGAAAATGATAGGTAGTGAGGTGTGGTTAAGTTTCCCACCATATCCTGGAATTGGAAAACTTCCAAATTATTGGGTACTGTGGTGGCCACAAGAGCTTGTTCCAAAACCTCCTTATGAGATGGTGAGATTTTAAGGAGTTCTAATATTGATATTTGGGCTGGTATTTTCTATAGTTGATCGACTATGGTGTACTGATTTGAAGGGGCATCAGTGGTTTTAGATGTAACTCCTTTCAATATTACTTTAGATTGCCCCCTTGTTATCACGTTGACTAGTTGGTAATCTTGCTTTTTCCTAATTTTTATGACATTAATCTGATTGTTGGTTGTGACCATGTTTGATGATGGATTTATTGGTACGATGTCATTGATTCCCACATTATCAATTTGATTGTCAATGACACCATTATTTTCAACCACAAAAATAAAATGAATAGTGTTGTCATAAATGTAGTTTACATTTTTACCTTTACTGTTTGCATAAGAAGATTCTCCCTTTTCATAATTTGGTAAAGGATTTTTAAATGCACCATGATCATTTTTTGTTTGATGTCCTACGAATATTGTCTTGTTGTCAATCAAATCTTGTACTATATGTTTCAACTGCGTACAATTGTTTGTTTTGTGTCCTTTGTTTTTATGAAAGTCACAGTAGTAGTTTGTATCATTCCACCAAGATGGCTTTACTCTTGGTTCCCAATTTCTTGCTTTGGGTAATGTGATAAGTCTATGTGTAAGAAGTTCTCTCATTGTCGATTCTAGTGTCTTTCCCAATGGTGTGAATCTTCTTTGATTTGATGGTTTTTGATATGATTGTGGTTTAGATTCACCATTGTTCGGATTGTTGTTTTGATTGACACTTTGATTGATGTTTTGGTCATTGTTTTGATTGGTATTTGCAATATTTTCCATCAAATTAAATACCGGTTTTTTATTTTGTGTTTCATTTGCAGCATCATTGTTACCAATATTTCTATTCTTTTTCCAAAACTTTGGTTTATCATTGTTATTGTAGTGATTCAAGGAGTTTGTATTATTTGATCCTTCATTGTAGATTTTTATTACCCCTCTCTTGACCAAGGATTCTTCGATCTTGAGCCCATTTTCAATCACTTTCTCAAATGTAGGTGGGCATTGTAGTTCAAGCCTGCAGCTCATCTCGTCAGTTAAGTTGTCAATGAATAGTTCCATCTTTTCTTCTTCAAGTATGGAACAAGGATACCTAGAAAACTACCTTCACCATTGTTGTAAAAATGAGAGGAATGTTTCACCTTTCTTTTGTTTTGTATTGTAAAGATCCTTTATTGTTAGCTCATGTTGAATATTATAGGAGTATTGTGAGATAAACTTGTTGACTAGTTCCTCAAAAGATTGAATTCCTGGTTATAGTTTAGAGAACCATTCCATACATTGACCTCCTATGCTTCTTGGAAACAACCTCATCAAATAAGTTTCCTCTTGTGCAAATTCTAAACTCATGGTCCTAAATTATCTCACATGATCTATTGGATCAGTTTTACCATTGTATTTGTCATATTTTGGGAATTCGCAATGTCTAGGAAATGGTATCATGTCCACACTTGGATCAAAAGGATAGGGAAAAATGTCCTGTAATGAGTACCTTCTTGTGGTTCCTTTTTGTATATCTTGAAGTTATTGTTGCAAGTTTTTCATTTGATGTGTTAGGACAATCACTTGATCTATGTTTTGTGGTTTAGTTTCAGCTCCTATAGGTGCTTCTTTGATTCGATTAATGTCAAAGTCCTTTGGAAGTTTTGCACCTAGTTCAACTAGCATTAAAAGGTATTTTTCTCCATCCTTTTCCAAAACCTTTTCCATGAATTGGTGAAAGTTAGGATCTTGTTGTGCAGTTTGTATGTCCTCTTCAATTATTTCCTTAGGTTCAGATCGATTAAATCCATGAAATGGATTTTCTTCAGCCATGATATTTAGAGATTCAATCTCTTTTTCTATGAGTTTTTGTCTTTGTAACCTTGTTAAAATGGGAATACAAGTGTTAGGATTTTCACTAAACTTTGATCTTTTTGTGAAGTAGTGCCAAAGATAATAACTAAGTCAAATAGAATGATAAATTCTATTGATGAGACTAAGTTATATTTTTCTCTCTTTTTTTATACTATTTCGTTTCGTGGTTGTAGGATGACTAATCCTGATAAATGAAACTTAACTTAATAATCAAGAGGTTTTTTTATGACAAGGCACTTTAAAAGTGTAAGATCTTGGTTTAATTTGGAAGAGTTTGACTTGTAAGGTCCTATTTTTCCCAAGTTTAAGACACTGGTTTGACTAAGAAAATGTTTTTGTTCTGATAAAGATCTGAATTATGACGTCCACTGTCTGATAGGAGGTAAAAATAGCTCTCTGGTTTTTTATTGTGGATGTGCTATAATAGACCTTAGATGCACTATAACAGACTTTAGATGTGCTAAACAGGGTGTGAATGCATTGATAAACTGATTGAATGCACTGAAAAACTAGGTAAATGCATTGTAAAAAAGGGTGTATGCGTTGAAAAACTGGGTATATGTGCTGACAGATTGGGTATATGCGTTGTAACAGAGGTTGGTTGCGCTAAAATTTTGGGTAAAAGTGTTGAAACACTACATAGATGCGTTGCAAAAAATGACAAATGCGTTGAAACAAAGTTTTAATGCGCTGTTTAAATAAGGTAGATGTGCTAATAGATTGGGTAGATGCACTGAAACAGAGGTTGGTTGCACTAATCTGGAAGTGGTCAATATTTTTATAGTTTTTTCTGTTTGTTCTGCTTTTTCTCAGTAAAAAGATTGATTTCAGGGTGTAATTTTCTAACAAATGAAGATTTTGGAGGGGTATTTTTCTTGTAAATCTTGGAAATTGATGATCTAATTGGATGATACCTTCATAAATGACTTTACACACACAACAAAAATTTTGTAAACATTTTTTTCAACACTACATATTAAACAAAGAGTGCGTATTCTAGAATCAAGTTTGACTCTTTCAATTTCCATAGGTTTAACACAAGAAAATATTGTTCAAACACTCTTCTAATATCAAGGGTCACTAAGAATATCACAACCCACAGCTTGCAACTATGTTAGTTCACACAGCCTTGTCACCCCCTAGAGGGTGCCCGTGTTTTTTCCTTTCCTGAGTCTTAACCAAAGTCGAATCCTCCACTTTTGTCCAAGGTCTCTGATAGTTATATGGTGAGTGTCTCGGGGGAAGATTCTTCCCTCCCCTTGCACCATGATATAATAAGTGTTCAAAAATTGACACAGTTGGATTCTACACTAAAGTTCATAGAAAGGGTATCTGTTCGACGCAACAATTGATAAACTCCCTCAAGAGATCTCTCAATCTTTAGAACAAAGATTTTGGGGATGGTTATCTTGCACACTGTCATTGAATGTGGGTTTCCCCAAATTCACTTTTGTTTAGAGTGGGTTGGAAAACCTGGCTTTGGTTGTTCCCACTTAGGTCGTTCCCATAGGGTGAGTACTTTTTCCCACTACAACAGGCCTTCTAAAGGTGTTAATAAAGCAGAATAGAAAGTTTAGCATTTTGATCATATCTAGTTAAGGGGAAAGCATAAGCCTATCGCTTTTGAAACAAAGTGGACATGGGGGTTCAAATTAAATCTTTAATTAAGCTAGATGCACTATCTTAACCAAAGGAAAAGAAATGAAATAAACTTGAAACCTTGCCAAAAACCATTAGTAATTTGTGATATTTTGTCTTTGACCAACGTATGTGTTTTCTAGTAACTGTCTTTGACCATCGTATTTTTCCTACAAGATAGAAAACAAAGATTAATTCCATATTTTTTAAAAAAATAGTTAGATGCGCCATAACATTCATTAGATGTGCTAAACTAAGAGTTATATGCGCTACAAAATTTAGTAAATGCACTAAAAGAAAAGATAGATGTGTTGCAGAAAAACCCCTTGACTATGATAAAATTGGTACTGGATGCGCCCAAATAGTCTTCAGATGCAGTAGAATATTCTCTGGATACACCAGAATAGTGATTAGATGCGTTGGAATATTCTCTTGATGCGCCATAATAGTGATCAGATGTGTTGATCTAGAAGTCATATGTGTTATAAGGACTTTCGATCGCGCTAAAACGGAAACATGT
>VDFB02129226.1:131006-205139 GCA_007258455.2 Sequoia sempervirens
ATTTGATTTAATTAATAAAATAATTATTGGGTTATTGATTGATTTGATTAATTAATAAAATTAAATTGAGTTTAATGGTTAATTAGATTAATGGTGAGGTATTAATTAAAATAGTTGTCTTGGCATTATTATATATTAGTTTCAAATTTAAATTGAAAATGGAAATTATATTGGATATTAAGATGTAATTAAAATAAAAGTTAAAACCTTGTTTGAATAGTTAGGGTCAAATTAAAATAAATAAATAAATGATAATGTGTTTTTAATTCCACTTTTGAAATTGTTGATAAAATCATTTCTTTGCAACTTTGAAATGTTTTTTTTTTAATGAAAATTTGAAATGCATGAAGTTGAATTAAAAAAAAGATATTGTTTTCAAATTAAAAATTGGAAATATCCTTCAAAATGTTTTAAAAATAAACTTAGTGAGTGGGATTTTTAGGGTTTTTGACCAATTTGGGGAAAAACCCTATTTTAGAAAATGGAATCTCATCTATGTTTCAATCTTTCAATTTGGGGAAAATTTTCTTGGCTATGGTTTTTGCTTGGATTTGTGAAGAGAATGGAGATTTTTGCTTGAGTTGGATTCAATGGAGGAATTGGAAAACACCATGGTTGAAGGCTTCAAGCTTTGGAGAAAAATCAGGTTCCTCTTGTTCTTACTTTGTTCATTTTAAAAATAGTTTAAATCCTTGTTTTGGGTTGTTTGGAAATCTTTGTTTGGCTGTGTGAAAATCTTTGAAATATAGTTTGGATTCAAATAAAAACCCATGAAAATTCATTTCAAAACTAGCGATAGATCTTGGAAGGGATTCAAATGAGAAGATTTAATTTATTTGTTAAATTGGGGAAAACCTAGAAAAATTCATCATGTTATTATGCTTAAAATTTCTTCTTCTCAATCTTCTCCTCAAGAGAAATTTGCCCAATCTGACTTTGAAAATGAAAAAATTAAGACATATATATAGCTTTTGAGTTCTGGAAAATTTCTTATTTTTGAAATTTTGTTTATACTGGTAAAATTCGTCATTCACAAGGGGAGGGTTTTTTATTTTCATTTTTATACGAAATTGAATAAATTAAATTTTGATGTGCGAGGCTGCCCGGCCACCCAGCCTATAGAGGCGTTAGGCTGTCTGGCGCTCCCATGGGCTGAGGCTGAGCAACCACCACCGAGCTGCGTTCCACTGTGAGGCTACATAGCGGCCACCACAGAGGCGCGTCCCTGATTGAAGTTGTTGGCAGCAGGGCCTTTGGCTTTGTTTATTCCAATATAAATTTGCTTTATTAAAAAAAAAATTAGTTTTAATTTTATTTCTATATTATAATATATATATATATATATATATACATTATATATTGAGTTTGATATATATGTAATATATATTTATTATAATATATATATATATATATTATATATATATATATATATTATATATATGTAATATATATTTATTATAATATATATATATATATTTAATGTTTTCTCTTCTTTCCATTAAGTGGTAAATTAGAATGTTAAATTGGTTGTTTTAAATAAATATATTTAAAGCATAATTATATTTAAATTGGTTCTATTTAATTATAATTTATTTAGGTAGTTTATTTTATCATCAAGTCGAAATAAATGGAGTTCTTGTAATCAATCGATTTTATTTAAATTTTGTTTTGATCGGGAAATCTTGGGATTTTAAATGATATTCTAGAGGTACGCATTTAAATGATATTTGAATACCTAAAAAATATAACTTAATCTAAAATGATTATCGCATTGGTATTGAGGAAATGAAAATTGATGTTTGATCAAATGTTTTATTTAGAATATTGATTTCGATTAATTTATTTATTTATTCCATGTTGAAATATGGACTAAGTGATTTAATTAAAATTTAGTCGATTTATTAATGCGAATTTGAAATAAAGACTAATTTATTTGGTCTAAATGTCTATTTATCAAAACGTTCCAATTATAGAATACAATTGAGAAACTTAGAGATAAATGTTTTATTTAATCAGATGGTCTAAACCATTAAATTGTTTGATTAGGGAATATAATCGTGATACTTAGGGTTAACGAATGATTTATTCTAATCAAATGACTTTATTTGTCAAATGTTGGACTTGTTTATAATTTGGTTTTGATTATTGCGGGTAATTGAGACAAATGAAATTAAATGGATAGATTTAATTATAGATTATCTTAAGATGATTTTGTTACAAAGTAGAAGCAAAAGTGGATTTTATATTCAAATGATTGATTTAGAACGTTGAATTTTAATAGTCAAATGATTTATTTTTTTAAAAAGTAGAATTTAAATGATTAAGTGTTTTCATTTTTAAAGGTTGATTTAATTAATAAGGTAATTGGGAAAACGAAACATAATTATTGGTTTAAACTCATTAAAGTTGTCAACGTGCTTTGAGTTACTATTGAGTTGTGCAGATAAGGTTAATTATTTACTTAATTTCTTGTGCGACGTAATTGATTGACTTATTATTTATTCCAAATGTTATATTAATCAAGTGGTTTTATTTAAGTATATGCTCGTGTAACTTAGAGATAAATGAATACTTTATTTTAACCGAATGAATTTATTTGTTAAAATATCTCGATTATGAAAATAACTGTTAAACGTGGAGTTAATGATTGATTATTTTAATCAAATGACTTTATTTATTAAAAACGCTTGATTAGGAAATTTAATTGTGAAATTTAGAGTAATTGAATGGTTGATATATGTTTCAACGTCGTGAAAGGAAATGAGTTTATTGATTGGATAAATGCAAGTCATGAAAACTGTGTTTGATTGGATTTAGGAAATTCGAACCTTAGCTTATCTAATTGTCTGAAATGCTTTTATTGTTTGATTGTTCGTCTTCGATGTTGTGGAATTAGAGTGAATGTTTTGAAAGTCTTCCATATAGGGGTTCGTTGTTGGTATGGGTTGTTGTACGTAAGTCAACTTTTGATGTGATGTGGAAAATATGCATAGTTACACCATGTTGTTTCACCCGGTTCTCACGAACGGGGATGATTTGTG
The DNA here is from genome assembly GCA_007258455.2 of Sequoia sempervirens. Lineage (NCBI taxonomy): Eukaryota > Viridiplantae > Streptophyta > Pinopsida > Cupressales > Cupressaceae > Sequoia > Sequoia sempervirens. Next base: position 134,048 of record VDFB02129226.1, read on the forward strand.
CCTCCTTGGGAATAGAAGAGGGTTATGTAATGTGTGCCTCCTTTGGAAGGAGTGTATTTTTGTATTTGGTTTCCTCCAGTGTTTGGAGTGGGTTTTGTACCTTGTTTTCCTCCAGTGTTGGAGAGGGTCTTGATCTTGATGCTTCCAGTGTTGGAGTGAGTTCTTGATTTGTTACCTCCTTGGATTGGAGAGGTCATATTATCTTGTTACCTAATGTGGTTTTCACCGTGTGTGTTGTCTTAGAAGAGTGGCTTGCAATGGGGGTCGGCGCACAAAGTGGTGCCAAGGATAACCCTTTGCAAGTTGGTTAATTCAGTGATAACTAAATAATTTTTTAGAAGCTTAGGTTGCATCAAACATTAAACAAGATTAATTATGCCTCGCTCATGGACCCAAGGGATTGTTTTAGACTTGGGATGAGACGAGAAGGCCTGGAATGGCAAGATCATCTATCTCGTCTTCACGAGAGGTATTTGATTCCGCATGAGTAAGCATGGGTGTCAGGATTTCGGTAGAGGCCACCAGGATAACCCATGGAGTGGGGGCCGGAGCCTAGGAAGATTCCCAGAGGATATCCCTTGATGAGCTATGCGATGACACTCTTCCTAAGTCAACAATTTGTACTTGGTATTTGTGACACTCTTGATCTATTCTATGTCTGGAAGCAATGTAACCTATGTCGGTGTTGTGAGAGTCGTACCTAGAGTTGTGCCTATGACCATTCATTTCATGTAATGTGTACTTGTATTTACTTCGTATCAGTTTTGTGTAACCTGTGTCTAGTGGTAGATGGCCTTGTGTGGGAATTCCTTGTTACTATCTCCTAGCACGGAGGGAGTGGGACCTTTGGGTTCCACGTGGTCGGGTGGCACGTGCTTCATAATCCGTTGGTTCTTCTTTTGGTTCATGTGGTTGTGATTTCCAGTTGGAGAGCTCATGGGATTCAGTTTCTTCTCATGCCATAGTCTCTCAATACTTATTGTAATTTTATTACCCCTCAGTTGTTATCGAGGTGGAATTTGTAATATGTAATCATACTTGTTGGATTTACCTCATTCGGGGAATGAGTATTGTAATCATATTGTAAATTATGTTATTGGAATCAAGTGGTATCTCATACTCTTGGATGTGAACTATTATGAATAGAATGTATGTGAACTTTATTTGTTAAGTAATTATATGGTATGGTTTTAATTCATGTTTCGTGTTTGGTTTAAGTAACACAGTCTCGTAACCTTAGGGGATTGGTTGGCATTGGTTAGTGAACATGTATGTTAATTGTTCATGCTAAAAAAAAAATTAGTTTGTTTGTGTAGTAAATTGCAACTTCCCCTAGGGTTGTGTGGCAGGGTGTTACATTGTGTGAACTTCAATTGGTTTCAAGGCCAAGTTCCTTTGAAGAAGCTTAATATCTTGAGTTAGATTCAGGATGACACACTTAGTGGCTAAAGAAGGATTTTCTGCAAATAAGTCACCACTCTTTGATAGATCCAATTATGCATTTTGGTTCAAGTAAGGATAGAAGCATATTTGATGGCTCTAGGATTTGAAGTTTGGAAATTTGTTACGTATGGATATGAGATTCCTGAAAATGTTCCAAGAGATTAGGCCAAAAAGAAGGCTTGTGAAAATAATGCTAAGGCAAGGAATTTTTTTTTATGTGGTTTATCTAACTTTGAGTTTGTGAAGGTCATGCATTACGAGACAAAAAATGAATTATGGGATAAATTGCACATCTATGAAGGTGATGACATGGTTAAAGAACCAAAGCTTCAAACTCAACGAAGTCATATTGAAAGTATAAAAACAAAGGAAGAAGAAAACATTGCCACCTTCCTACTCTGGGTTGATGAGGTTGTCAATTCTATTAGAAATCTTGGTGAGGAATTGAAAGAAGGTATGATTGTGAAAAAGGTACTCATATCTCTTCCTAAAAAGTTTGATTATAAAGTTTTAGCTGTTGAAGAGGCTAAAGATTTGTATTCTCTAAAAATGGATGAATTACATGGAATCTTGACTACCTATGAAATGAGGATTGATAGTGAAAACTCTACAAGGAAAGAAGTGGCTTTTAAAGCATATAAGAAAAATGTTGATCCAGATTATGATGTTGGATTAGATGTGAAGGAAGAAAAATTTGTTAAAAAGTTACAAAGAGGTTCTAAAAAGTATAAAGGTAAGTTACCTTTCAAATGTTTTAATTGTGATGAAGTAGGACATTTTATGGCTAAGGTCCTTATAAAGACTCTAATAATGTTGACAAAAACCATGAAAATAAGTCATATATGAAAGGGAATAGAGTTTAGAGGAAATAAAAGAGTTTCTTCTTTAATGAAGAAGGCTACTCAACTGATGAAGAGGATCAAGATATCTCTGGAGATGAAAGAGAGAAGGCTATATTCATGGCTATGGAAACTAATAAAGATGTTGTAGAGATGAATTACAGAAATGATGATGATGAGGTAGACCTTGTGGAAGAGTTGCTCTACACTAGAAAGGAGAATAAGAGACTAAAGAAAATTATTGTTGAGGAAGTGAAGGCTAAAGAAAATTTATCTCAAAATCTTGAGAAGGCAGAGAAGATGATCACTGGCCTAAATATTCAAGAAAAAGAAGCAAAGAGGATTGAAGAAGTTTATACTGAAAGGTTATTTTCAAAGGACAAAGACTATGAAAATCTTGAAGCAAAAATTGTGTCACTAAGGAAAGAACTTGATAAACTATCAACTAAAGATGAAGTATGGAAACTGCACTGAGATCTTGGATCAAATAATAGATAGCCAAATATCTTTGTATATCAAAACTAATATTGCTTTTGCTAATGAACGAAAGAACACAGTGACAAAGCAACCAATGAAGTCTACTAAGGAGAATTCAAAAGAGATTGGTTTTGAAAGTTTGAAAATCAAAGAAATCTTTTGCAAGTAATGAAAGCAAGGCACAAAGTTATGGTTTCATCCTAGTGTGAAGGCAGAACAAAAAATTTGGAAGAGAAACTTCAAGAGGAAAAACATACAATACTAGGTTCACTCATTCCTTTTCTGGTTACTATTTTAATTGCAATCATTTTGGTTATAAGGATGTGGAGTGTAGAAGAGCTTTGGTAAGAAGAAATAACTTTGTTAGTAGTAATGCATTTGTACCTTTGTATAATTTTATTATTATTTTCCATAAATGCAACAATTTTGGACATATTTCTAGAAACTATAGAAGCAATTTTGTGAGTCCTCTATCAAAAAATAAAATAAAAGGGTCAGAAGATCATAGTCATAATAGATAAATTATGGAAGATGAAACAAAAAGAGAAAAGATCATAAATCCATGACAGTTCAACTTGCGCTACATTATCAAAAGGAGAAAATATATGGATAATTGATAGTGGATGTTCAAGGCACATGACCAAGGACAAAAGTAATTTCATGAATTTCAAGAAATTTGATGGAGGATCTATAACTCTTAGAAAAAATTATATTTCCAAGATTATTGATAAGGGTACTTTGAGTCTTGATGGGGGTAGGACAAAAACTCATGATGTTATGTATGTTGAAGGATTAAAGCATATTCTTTTGAGTAATTCAAATGTGTGATAAAGGTTACAATCTCTCATTTAGTGCTAAAGGTTGTGAAATCTAGAAATATCATACTAGAGAGTTGATTTTGAAAGGAAGCGAGACTGACACTATTATATATCATATTAGTGAGTTGAATGGACAAAACTACTTTACTATATAGAGAGAAAGAGTTGGCTCTGACATAGAAGATTGAGACACATCAATTTTTATGAAATTATGAAGATTAACTCAAAAGAAATGGTTAGAGACATGCCAAAGATCAAGAAGCCTCAATCTACTAGTTGCAAACCATGTCATGATGGAAAACAGACAAAGTCCAAATTTCCTACTAAGGAATATTCTACAACAAAGCCATTAGATTTGGTCCATACGTGTCATGCAAATTTTATACACTAAACAACCTAACAAATCTGTATTGACTTTACAAATTTTGCAAATATATTTTTTTGTTTATCTAAAAGACAACAACATAAATTACTACTCACATCTATAGTCAAAGATCTCACTAGTTAGAAACAAACATAGAAATGATTTACTATTTCTAATAATAGAGTATGCTTATTTTGGGTCAACTTAACGTACCTCTTACATTCCATTGTGTCAAAAAATTCTTTGCTCCCAATACCTATACGTGCAAGGTCTACATGACTTGGCACAAACATAAGATCAAGATAGTTAGCACATGATTACTAAGACAAGCTATATAAATCAATGGTAGTATACGATACTGGGAGTAAAAGACAAGTCTCATACAAGACTCAGAAGAAAAGTCCTAGGGGCATGACCTAATGCCTCAGGGGCTCATCGTTTGATGGCCTTGCCTACATATATATTTCACAAAGGCATCGTAGTTCGACAAATTGAGTTGCTCCAACTCATCGACTGACCAACCAAGGGTGTATTCACAATGTTTCAAAAGATGTCTTGATATTAATCACAATCATACTAAAGTATGCTAACTCGAATCCTTACTCAATGCATCCTATACCCTTATACTTAAAGTTATAAGACTAGGAGAGCAGGTACACAACCCTTTCTAGGGTCTGACACCCTAGACAGTTCCAAATTCAGCTGCAACCCACTTAGGTGAAGTCGGGGATCAGAGAACTCATTAAGGATGTATTAACAACGTGTATAGGAGTGAATTTGCACCCTTTATGTAAATTCCTCTTTTACATATCCTCAAGTTAGAAAACCAAATCCGAAGGTGAAATTCCACATCAGCAAGTTGCCTTGCTTCCACTTGGAATCTATCCTTTGTGTCAGTAGAAGAATATTTGTTAGGGATGCCCACACGGTGTGAAGATGTCCACACGATGCTCTTACATTCCTGACAGATTCCTGCATCTGAGCTGGTAGAGGCATTACACTTCCTATTGGGAATGATTTGTAACGTCCCTCTTCAACCAACTGATGCAGAGCAAGGAGGAAAACTTCTTAAAATCACAATTCAAAGTGTTTCAAACAACTTTCCAATCTTCAAAACCACATCTTGGCACATTTTCTCAATTCCTTCATATTCTTCTTGTAGTATGGCAAACAATGAATTTTCTTCATAACTTTCAAAAGAATACTCAAACCCACAAAAGAATGGACATTTCAAATACTCATTAAGGCATACTTTAACATATCTTAAAATCTCATAGGGTTACTTTGGACCAACAACCCCAAATCTCTACTACTATGCTGCCCCTTAAGCTAATTAGGCCACTTTTCCAAAGCAACTTGGATAAATCCTTTACCCAAACCTTCAAACTCAATTCCAACACTCTTAATAGGTTAAAAATAGATTGAATCCATAATTTTTAGCCAATGAAACAACCACAAAGTCAACAAACTTCAAAATCTCATCTAAACCCTATTTAGGCTTGCTTCCAATGAGGGTTTATTGAAACTCCACACTCCAAGCCTCTACTCTACTAACCAAACCTTCAAAAACTTCAAATATTGTTTTCACATGCTTATTCCACCATTACATGACCAATTCCAAAGACCTTCATACAAACCCTAGCATCTAGCCATCAAGTTAAGCAAAAAACTCACGAATCATCAACTAGGTAAGCAATAAAATTCCATCAAATCACCTCCCTTGATCTTAGAAACCAAAAATAACATCAACCTACTCCTAATTATGCCATTACACCAAGCTATTAAAAATTTCACCTGGTGGAATGGCTTAATTTTCCATTTTTACCCTATCAAAACCTTAAATTTTGAGTTTTCTGGCCGCCTACAGTAAATTGCTCACCCAAATCCTTCAAACTTGATAAAAAATAATCAAAACAAAACAAAAATGTGGTTAACACATGTATCTATCTAATTCAATTCACCTTTGATCAATTTCCCTCAGTATAGAACCATACGGATCTTGGGAGCAACAAAATTACCAAAAAATTATAAAGAAAATAGTGATTTCTTATTGCTTCGTCAACAGAACTTGTCTTCTAACATACACATTGTATTTGAACCTTAGACACCAAAAAAAAATAACAAACCGACCCAAAATGCCTTTTTAAATTCCTTGACTGTTCAACATCCTAATTCTTGCATTTTTTCAATTTTGCAACATTGCAATATGACAACTTTTGAAAACATTGACAAATTTTGTAAAATGAACCCAACATGACTCATTTACATCTCAAATGGCCTAATATTACCTTATTAGACAAAACCACACTTAAACACCCATAAAACCTATCATAAGACCTTAATTACAAAAACTAACATGGTGCCCCTGCACCATACACCCAAACTGAAAAGAGACCTCAAGTCCCTTGAGGACTGCATTGTTGTAGATCATGCTTGATCACTTCATTTTTCTAGTCTCCAAATGCCCTTTCCCCTGGTAATCCTTTCCACTAGATCAGATATTGAAGATTTGCATCATTCTTTGTGCTCTTGAACTATTTACCACCTAAACATTGCTCCATCTTCACAAGCTAATCCAATGAATGTCCTCTTATCTTTCCCTTATCTAGAACTAATGCTAAAATTGCTTTCATACCTGCAAACATATATTTTCCAACTTTGTATTGAACTGCTCTATGCTTTACTCTTGTTGCACACTTGAAATCACCTATATGTTCTTACCATTTACCTTTACTTCACCTTTTCTCTTCATTTCTTTTTTCATATTTTCTGCCCTTGGGATCTCTGTATCATCAAATTTACAAACCTCTATCTTGACAGAGTTTGACTTCCCACTAACCTCTTTTGAAACCAAAGGACAAAGTACTATTCCTATCATGATCTTATCATGCCTTTCTAACCAATCTTGAGTCTTCACAAGTAATTCATCCTTGACCTTCTCTTCATCTGTTTTTGACACCAAATCATCTTATTTTCCCTCATACGTTGAAGCATTCTCCAAACCTATTGCCCTAGCATCTTCAAGCCTTGAAGTGGCTGCAATCTCCTCATATTTGTCTTCCTCAAGCTTTACAAACTCCATATTTCCTAACATAATCACCTTAGCTTCCTTGGTCTACTCTTTAACATCTACTAATGGAGTTAATGTGAAAGTGTTTCCATCTTTCTCAATATGGTAAGTATTATTTCTACCATCATAAATGGTATGTCTATCAAACTGCCAAGGTCTTCCAAGCAGCAAATGGCAACAATCCATAGGCAACACATCACAAATAATCTTGTCCTTATATCCACCAATGTTAAACTCAACCAAAGCTTGCTCATTCACTAAAATAGATTGATTGTCATTCAGCCAAGACACTTTATAAGGTGTTTCATGAGGTATCTTTTCCAATTTTACTTTATCAACCATTTCATTAGACACCATATTATCAGTACTTCCAAAGTCTACTACAAATTTACATACCTTTCCATTGCATTTGCAAGTTGTCCTGAATAGTGTTCTCTTGTGTTGATTCTTTCTCCTTGGATTCTTTAAGTAGTGTTCTTGTCACCATCAAGAGTTCCCCAAATTTTGGACCAACAAGCTGATTAGGAGAGTTTACACTTCCACAATCATCCTCTTGCACCAATTGAACTCTTTCACCACCACTTGAAGTAGAACCTTGTTTCTCTAGACACCTCCATGCTTGATGACCAAACTTATTGCAATGATAACATCTTCCTAAAAATGAGCTTGAACCTCTACCTCCACCAAATCTTCCTCTGAAGCCTCTAAAACCACCTCTTTGATCAACAACTTGGTATTTACCTTTACTTGTATCTTCTTGATCTTCATAGGATTGCCTTGAACCTCTTCCTCTATTAGTACCGCCTATGCCTCTTCCTTGTCTTTCTTGCCTTCTTTTTATCCTTTCCTCTGCCTTGACAGCCATCTGAAAACACTCCTCAACTATCTTAGGTGTTGTGAGACCAATTTCATCTTGAATGTTGAGTCTAAGCCTATTTAGATACCTTGCAACCTTTTCTACCTCATCTTTAGTATGTACTGCTCTAATACTTAGTCTATGTAACTCTTTAGTGTATTCCATCACATCTAACTCCTTTTGCTTTAAATTTTTCAGCCTCCTAAAGGTTTGAATTGCATAATCTGCAGGCAGAAGTTGTGCCTTCACCTTAGCTACCATTCTATCCCATGAACTTATATTTGTTTTTCCCTTTACTCTTTCTTATTGAACATAGCTCCACCATGTTATGGCAGGGCCCTTCAACTTTGTTTTTGCAAATTTCACCTTCTTATTATCTTCTATCTCTTCAAATTCAAAGAAATTATCAAGAGCATCTATCCAACCCAATACTTCTTCATTGTCCAGCTTTCCACTGTACATAGACACTTCAACTTTCACCTTAGGAGTATTACCCCCCTTGAAATCCTTTAGCATCCTAACCATTCTCATCTCTTCGGGGTCCAATTCCTCATTATCACAGATTCCTATTGGAGGGTTCTCACTCTCACCCTCACCCTCTTTATCACTTTGGTCACCACTAACCATTCCTCTTCTTTGATTCTTCTCCAGGGATACTTTCTAGAAAGGGAGGCTTCATGAGACTCATTATAAAGCCTCACCTCCTTTGCATATTTTTCCTTTAGTTCCCTAACTTCTTTGGTCGTTGGATTGCTCTTTGGAGGCATCTTGTTTATGCCAATTTTCATTTGCTTTTCCACTTCACAATCAGAACCTATGCTCTAATACCACTTGATGCAGATCAGGGAGGAAAACTTCTTAAAATCACAATTCAAAGTGTTTCAAACAAATTTCCAATATTCAAAACCCCATCTTGGCACATTTTTTCAATTCCTTCATATTCTTCTTGTAGTATGGCAAATAGTGAATTTTCTTCATAGCTTTCAAAAGAAAACCCAAACACACAAAAGAATGGACATTTTAGATACCCATTAAGGCATAATTTAACATATCTTAAAATATCATAAGGTCTCTTTGGACCAACAACCCCAAATCTCTGCTGCTACGCTACCCCTTAAGCCAATTAGGCCACTTTTCCAAAGCAACTTGGAAAAATCCTTCACTTAAACCTCCAAAATCTATTCCAACACTCTTAATAGGTTACAAATGGATTGAATCCACAATTTTTAGCCGATGAAACAACCACAAAGTCAGCAAACTTCAAAATCTCATCTAAACCCTATTTAGGCTTGCTTCCAATGAAGTTTATTGAAAATCCACACTCTAGGCCTCTACTCTACTAACCAAACCTTAAAACACTTAAAATATTTTATGCACATACTTATTCCACCATTAAATGACCAATTTCAAAGATCTTTATAAAAACCCTAGCATCTATCCATCAAGTTAAGCCAAAAACTCATGAATCATCAACTAGGGAAGCAATCAAATTCCATCAAACCACCTCCCTTGCTCTTAGAAACCACAAAGAACATAAACCTACTCCTAATTATTCCATTCCACCAAGCTATTACAAATTTCACCTGGTGGAATGGCTTAATTTTCTATCTTTATCCTATCAAAACCTTAAATTGTGACTTTTCTGGCTGCCTACAATAAATTGCCCACCCAAATCCTTCAAACTTGATAAAAACCAATAAAATCAAAGAAAAAATGTGGTTAATGCATGTCTCTATCTAATTCAATTCACCTTTTATCAATTTCCTTCAATACGGAACCGTATAGATCTTGGGAGCATCAAAATTACTAGAAAATTGTAAAGAAAACTATGATTTCTTATTGCTTCTTCAACAGAACTTGTCTTCAACCATACACATTGTATTTGAACCTTAGACACCAAAAAAAACTAACAAACTGACCCAAACTACCTTTTTAACTTCCTTGACCATTCAATTTCCCAATTCTTGCATTTTTGCAATTTTGCAACATTGCAATATGACAACATTTGAAAACATTGACAATTTTTGTAAAATGAACCCAAAATGACTCATTTACATGTCAAATGGTCTAATATATAACCTTATTAGACAAAATTAGACTCAAACACCCCTAAAACCTATCATAAGACCTTATTTACAAAAACTAACATGGTGCCCCTACACCACCAACTGACCCCGAAAACGACAGATTCTCTCCCTTCTCCTTCAAATTCTTCCATTCTTCATTCAATCCATCTTCTTTTGCATCCTCTAAGCATTCAACTTCATTCTCTTGGAATTCTCCACTCTCAAAAATAGTTTAGCACGCCATTGTAACAACACTCCATCAACTCTGTCAAACAAGTGTGAAGCAAGCCATTGTAGTAGGGGCTTGAGGTTTTGCAACACCTCCCTTCATCGTAGTTGAGGTTGTGGTTGTTATTCAAGCTCTCTTTCTCCATCATTAGAGAGTGAGCTCTTGGTGGAGGTGGTAACGTTTTCACTCCTCTCCTTTACGATTTGGTTGAGTAGCTATATACTGTTTTGTAGTGTTATTCGTGTATTTCCCTTCTTTGCTTCTTTATCATACAATTTCTCTATCGTGGCTATTTGGTTGTTTGTAGAGGTGGAAACACCAAAACGGGGGTCTGACTGAGGCAAACCTCTATACAGCCCCTGTGTGAGTAAAATATGTGTAAATGAATAACAAACACACTTAATAAGACTTTATATCAAGAGATTTAAACAAAAATTAATCTATTTAAAACAGGGAATCTCTTAAAAGCGTCCTATTGTTCCCTATCTCCAAAGATTTATTAAATCACCGTGGCTCTCAAATTGTGTAAGCATTGTGACTGTTAAAATGTCAATCTAGAGAATGAGATATAGTAAAAATGCAGGAATCTAATCCTATGCAATGATTGCTAAATGATATGATGATGATACTATAGCCTAAAATTGACATGAAAATGATAAAACAAACTACTGTAAACTAAGATGCAACTAAATGAAAAGCCATTATTATGATTGCTATATGATTTCTATTTGCTCAATGCTCAAATGCTTAATTTCTCTAATGCTATTTCTGTAGAGTAAGATTGCACAAAGTTGGGATCCATTTCCTATAGAAAGAGGCTATATTTATAAATTCTCGACAACATATTTGTGATGTGATAGCAAAGCAAAGGTTTGGATTTGATTTGAAAGATTCAATGGTGAAAGATGAAGAAGCCTGAGAAGATTATGGAGATTGTTCCTCCCCACAAAAACAACCAGCTAGAGGAGAGGAATGATCAATGGAAGAAAATGAAGAAGTTTGCCTATAATTTGTCTCCAAATTTGTCCATGAACGTTGAGTTGAATTAATTGGATATGAAATATGTAATTTTGTTGGCGGATAGGGTGAGTGAAAAGACGAAATAGCTATAGAAATATGATTTTATTTGAATATTTGGATTTATTCAAATTAGCAAAAGAGGATATTTGATTTAATAAAACAAACTATAGAAATCTGTTTATTAAATAAACATAGAAGAAATGTGGTAATTAAATAAAACAAAGTATGAAACTTGTTTATTTAATTAAAATAAAATGATATGATTAAGATAGAATACATATATAATTATAGAAGAATTTGATAATAATAATTAAATAAAACAAAGTCTGTGATTTGTTTATTTAATTAAGCTGAAATAATATGATAAAAATAGAAGAATTAGAAGTGAACTATATAAATAAATATTTCTATTTATTTATAAGTAGATGAATTAAAGGAGTCAATTAATCAAATAAATCATATTTAATTAATTGGATTATCCAAACCATTTTTAGGTTTATACATTTTGCCCCTCTTTGAAGTGATGTGTTTATGCATTGCTTCAAAGAAAATTTTGTTGCTGCCAATATTGATGAAAAAAAAATAGTATGCCTCAAACGTTGATTTTCAGGTGATGATGGATATATACTCCCTCAGGAGATAAATCAATGAATTTTTAATTTTTTTTGGAATTTTTCAAAAAAAATCAATTTTTTATGATTTTTTGATGATATGATAAAAATTTTCAATTTCAATGATGCAAAATCAATTTATCTCCTGAAATATGATGTTTACTCTGCCAGATGTGATATTGATGAATTAAACTCCCTAGAAAATAAAATAAATAAATCCCACCAAAATCCTTCTTAATTAACCTATAAAAGTTCAAAAAGTTGGATTTTCAAATTCATTTGTGCATATTGAGTTTTAAAATTTGAGAGTGAGAGCCAACTTAGCATTTGGAGCAAAATGGTTATTCCATACCACACTCACCATTTCGAGCGCGTGCGATGACACAACTGCCCGATCACATATGGACCTCCAGTATGTACCCTAAAAACCTCCTTGTGATTTGTGCTTTTCGATTTTCGTGTGTTTATGTCATTTGAATTCAATTTTTGAATTTTATAGCGCTTTGACAACCTGATGTAGCCCATTCATCGTCTGTTTTAGTGCATTTTCCATTTTAGCGCATATATTAGATTTTGTAGCACATAGATAGGTAGTTGTAGCGCATAGACTAAAATAACGCTTAGGATAGATAAAGTAGCACATAGACATAGGATTCTAGCACATTGACTAAATTAGCGCTTAGGATAGATAAAGTAGTGCATTAAAAACTGAAATGGCGCATTGGATGATATAGCGCATCGGTCGCTTGTAATAGTGCATTGACACCCTGAAATGGAGCATTGGCTAATTTAGCACAATGGAACACTGTTTTGGCACATCAATGAACTTAAATGGTGCATTGAAATATTTTTTTAGCGCTTTGAAGTCAGAAAGATGTAAATTGTCAGTAAACTCCATGATTTTGATAATTTTTTATCACATCGACCTTTGAATCGATGTTGATTGATAATCCTGATAGGTTAGATTCTTATTGATCTTATGATAGGTGAGATGCAATAATTGATTGATGATAATTGACCTCATGATTGGTGAGGTTCATTGATAGATAGATGATTGACCTCATGATAGGCGAGGTTCATTGATAGATTGATTGATAAACCTCATGATAGGTGAGGTTCAATGATAATTTTATGATTGACCTCATGATAGGTGAGGTTCAATGATATTTTCTCATGAGATTTGATCAAAGTCTAATCAAAGTTGATTAGATTTGATAGGCTGATTGATGTTTGATTAATTGAAAAAGATTACTGACGTTCGATACTTAGTGATGATAGGATCCTTTGACAAACTTACAAATCAAAGAGCGGTTTCCTAGGACATTTGATTTGATACCACAACTAGTGTAGCCTGAGACATCAATTATCACACGATGCAGTTTATCTTCTCTTCTAGATATGCCCCAGATTAGGATTAATCGAGGACTATTGACAACCTTAGCAGAGAGATGGCATAGTGAGCACAATACCTTCCACCTTCCTACTGGTGAGATGACAGTGACTCCAAAGGATGTATGGCGGATCTTATAGATACCTATTGTTGGGGAGTTGGTAGTTTATGATTCTTTTGAGCAGGGTGGGACTGATGCACTGCATCGAGTTTTTCAGGATGATACGATTTATGGATACGAGATTCCATGGTGAGAGATGGTTGATGCCTATGCTACCTTGCCATTGGTACTTGTTGGTTTCATTGGAGGGTTCCTTTGTCCTAATCGTAGATCAAAGGGACTTTTAGTTGGGTGGGGTCATATTTTGGAGAGTATGATCATCCATGGTACTAGATATGCTTGGGGTATGTGCATGCTTGCCCACCTATACCATGATTTGCATCAGGTGGTCTACCTTGGAGGGGCTAGTTTGTCTTCAGGAGTTACATTACTTTAGGTGTGGGTGTGCGAGCATATAGCGGTCACTCATCCAATTGCAGATAGAAAATGACCCGCGATGAGGCCATACATTCATGTATATGCAGGTCTAGTTACTCAACCTAGACTAGGAAAACTGGAGCATTGGAGGAGAGTCCTTGATGATGTTGAGGCAGTTACATGGTGGCCCTATCTTGATTGTGAGTAGTGGTCAGAGGATGATACAAAGATTCCATACTTATGCCAGTCCATGTACCTAATTGGTAGGACCGTTACATCATTGAGAGATTTTTGTTGAGGAGGGTGCTTAGACAATATGGCAGAGTACAGGGCATGCCCCAGGGTGTTGCACATTATGCACGACGTCAGATAGATGCCACTGAGTGGGGACCCTGCTTGTCATATGATACTGCAATGCAGGAGTACCGAGGTCTACATGCCTTTATTTGGGAGATTCATCCTAAGATCATCGAGGCTTTGATTACCGAGGAGTATGGACATTACCTCATTTTACATCCATTCCCATGGATCTCCATCCCAAATGAGCCAGTGCCGATACCAGGCAAGGAGGAGATGGCAGCTGCACATGGGCACCGACAGAGGAGAGATGAGGGAGATGATGATGATGAGGATTTAGATGATGTGGAGAGTAGTGATGATGATGAGGGAGATGGAGATGGAGATGGGGGTGGAAGAGATGAGGGTGGAGGAGGCCTGACATTTGAGGTTAGAGACTTCATGGTGCCTCGTAAGAGGTGATCATTGGTAGCTCCAATAGAGCAACATGTGCAAATTGGAGTACCCTCCCAGTAGCAGCAGACCTAGATTGCCAGCCTACAGGTTTAGGTGCAGACACTGCAGGGGCAACTAGCATAGGCCCAGGGGTTATTAGGCCATACACAGATACAAACACAGACACAAGCTCATGCACAGGCTCTCTCACAGGTATAGACATAGTTGATAGCTGCATAGAGACAGATAGCCTCTCTAACAACTGAGAGAGATGCAGTTAGACGAACTGTAGAGCAGGCACAGAGATTGGTTGATAGATTGCAGAGATTAGCCAAGGGTCCCTCCATAGCTGATTATATGAGAGAGGTTACCCATGTGGGTCGAGAGGCCAAGTACTATAGAGGTCGATACCATGATACAGTTCTGATAGAGTAGAGAGTTAGTTACGCTCAGTCTCGATCTGGCAGGACTCATTCCAGGACTACCAGCAGGGGTGTGACACAACCTCTTCCGAGAGATTCGAGAGATCTTGGTACATCTGGTGGGGAAGGCACTGGTCTAGAGATGCTGACACCATCTGGGGCTAGTAGCATGTAGTTTCATGATTGGACTCCCTGATGTATTTTGAGACATGATGTATACTTTGAATTTTTTTTATTCACGACCATTTTGATGTTGTATCTCTTTATATTTTAGACATCATTGTATACTTGACATAATTATTTTTGAGATTTATATGATACGTGGCAGATTTATCGATCTATATGTGTTCTATATGGTTCTTGATGGATTCCTATGATAAATGTCTATGATGGATGTATTTAATTTCTTGTTCTATATGCCATGTGATGTGTTATATGATGATGTTATGGATGTAATTTATGATCATGATAACGTGCTATGATTTAATGATGTTTTATTTATGATGTTAAATGTGATTATTCTTATAATGATTGTGCATGGATGCATGGTGTCCATAGTATTTATAAGGACTGATAGATGTGTGATGTATATACATGAATGATATGATAATGCAACTATATGTATGATTTTGGATATGATGTTTCTTATGATATATGACATGATGATGCAAATGTTTTACGATGCACTTCATTTTTGGTATTTCAAATGCAAATAGATGATGTAATGAATGGATGAATGAGTGATCAATATGATGATACTTCTAATGTATGATGTATGATATGATAACATTTAATGAAAATTCAACTATGTAAAAGATTTGTTTTTGATATTTTTCTTATGCAACTATATGATGTGATGCACAAATGAAAATTATGATATGATAAATGCCAATATATGATCGAATGTATGAATGATTAAATGATATAATAATGCTTTCCAATGTATGCAATGAAAATGATTATGCAACTACATGATAATGATAATGTTTTTGTTAACGTCAAGTATACTCAATCCATTAATGATAAAAGATAACATCATTTTTGAATTCTCCACCGACCTTTGGAATAAACCACTCTGCAGATGCAAAACTAACATAAATGTAATCTAATTTAACCATGAAAATATACATATGTCAAAATTGTCACCGTAACAATCCGTTTATCATGATTTTTATCATCATTGAGCCTTTAAAATGTTGAAAGTGAGTACAAGCATCAATGGTATAATTTAGACCAATGATGACCTAAGTACTACTTTCATGATTTTTGATATTGCAAGTTAACACAAGCATCTAGGTATAATAAAACCGAGATGACTTGAGCATTTCTTGCGTAAACAAACAAGAATTAATCATTTTACTATGTGAATTTGGAATGTCATCAGTGATACTTTGTAGAGCACGTCTCGTGACAATTCACACAATAATAATGATCAACTCAAAGACAATAGACAAAGAAAATACAATTCTCTTTCCTAGCTTCTCTAGTTCAATACATCATTGAGTTGCTCCAAAGAAATGATAACAAAAATCAAAGTACAACATTTGAACATTCAAGCTAAAGCGATAAAATCATGATTCAAAAGAATATCATCCATCTAAAGTTGTTTTGATTGACTTGATTTCAGCTATTTGATTTGGATGATTCATTTTTTTTAAATGTTTTGATGTTTGATGTATGTTCAATGTTGAGTTTTGCTATGATCAGTGTGTTTGCTTGGTTTTCATACTGTTGTTTTTCCATTTGATTAAGCTCAAAGTTAATTGCCCCCAATGAGTTTAGGATTTTTCCCCCAAGCTAGGGTGAGACACGACCATAATTTCCATGATATGTACATGAGATTCTCTTTCCAATGATAGGTGGAATGTTGGTGAAAGTGAACGACCAAGACATACATCTAATATATGGAAAAGCTAGTTTAAATCACAAGTAGGGCCTATTTCTAGGTTTTCACTGTGTTTTTATTGCACTTTTTCAAATTTTATGATGATTTTTTTTTTCTTTTCTTGATTTTTTTTTGTATTTTTGTATTTTCTTGATTTTTTTGTATTTTTCTCTTTTCTTGATTTTTTTTTTGTATTTTTCTGTCACCAAGACGCTTATTTGTGAAGTTTTCATTAAGGCGACCATTTTCCCAGGACTCTAACCATGCACTAAATGATTCAGGTGTAGAATTTTCTGAGATGGAGACTATTGATAGGTTCATCAAAAAAATCCCCTTCAGGTGTAGACAGTTGATAGGCTCCAAATCCATAGACTGATATAACAACAAAGGGACCTAGCCAATTAGGTTCAAACTTCTGTTTCTTTTCTCTGTCTTATTGATTTCGAGGGTTTTCCTTTAAGACCAAGTCACCAACTTGAAATGCTCTAGGTTTTACTTTGTGATTGTAGCTTCTGGACATCCTCTGTTGATATGCCTTCAAATGGTCCATAGCTTGTTGGTGATGTTCATCCAAAAATTTCAGCTCTTGAAGTATAGACACTATAATCCTCATCTGAAATAATTCTCTTTAGTGACACACAGAGTGATGGTATCTCCACCTCAATAGGTAGGATGGCCTTTGATCCATATACAAAGGCATATGGTGTAGCTCCTGTAGGTGTTTTGATACTGGTTCGGTATGCCCACAGAGCAAGGTTTAGTTGACTATGTTAATCATGTCCAACATCATTGACTGTTTTCTTTAGGATTTTCAGAATAGTTTTGTTTGAGGCTTTTGCTTCGCCATTTCCTTGAGGATAGTATGCGGTTGAAAGACAATGTTGGATATGAAACCTCTCACACAGTTCCTAAAAATCCTGATTCTTAAAAGGTCTACCATTGTATGTGACAATGGACTGAGGAATGCCATACCGACAAATGAGGTAATTTAGTATGAAAGAAGAAATTTGTTTTCCAATGATTGTTATCAAGGGAACAACTTCTATCCACTTTGTAAAGCAATTTGTAGCTGTGATTATAAATTTGTGTCCATTGGATGAAGACGGATTAATCTTTCCTACCAAGTTCAATCCCCACTAACAAAAAGGCCATGTTGAAGTGAATGGTTGCAATTCTTGTGCTGGTGCATGGATTAGGTTACCATGGATTTGACATTTTTGGAACTTCTTAATAAATTATAACGACTCCTCCATAATCGACTAGTAGTACCCCAAACAGAGGAGTTTCTTTGCTAGGGTTAGTCCGCTTGAATGAGTTCCACAAATACCTTCATGAACCTCATGTAAGGTTGTCTCAGACTTGTTATGTTCTAGAGAACGAAGAAGAGTACCATCCAGACCTCGATGGTAAAGTATGTCATATGGTTTGGTGAATGAAGTTGCATTTTTGTTTTCTAGAAAGATCGAGAGGAAGGATATTGTCTTTTAGGTAAGCGTAGGTCTTTCCAAAAATTAAGGATTCAATGTCAACTAAATGACATATGGTTTGAGATTCAGGATTATCATAAGCAAGATTAGACACTTGTTCCACCATAAACTCATAACTGCCTCGCTTTTCTGGTATCTGTAAGAGAGAAGCAATTGTTGCCATAACATCAACAACTTTGTTTTTTCCCCTTGGAATCTATTCAAAGTTGATATCCACAAAGTACTTTTTGTAATCATCCACCATTTTCTTATACGACATTAACTTCTCATCTTTGGTTTGATATTCATTATTTACCTGATAAATGACTAGTTGTGAATCTCCATATACTTGTAGCTCTATGATCTTCCATTCAACTGCCACTTTGATGCCAATGATTAATGCCTCGTATTCAGCTACACTATTTGTACATGGAAACATGAGTTCTTAGGAATTTGGGATGGTATGTACTTGAGGTGTAACAAACAAAATTCCTACACCTGACCCACGTTGTGTGTAGGACCCATCAAAATAAAGCATCCATTGTTGTGTTGTCATAGTAAGAATGTTTGCATCAGGAAACTCAATGCTCATTGGATGATTATCTAGTAGTGGGGCTTTAGCTAACTGATCAGCTATCACCTGACACTTGATGGCTCTTCGATCCACATGCTAGATATCAAATTCACTCAAGATCACGACCCACTTGGCTAGTCTTCTTGTTAGGGCAGCCTTGCTGAGTAAATACTTTAATGGATCAATCTTTGCTACGAGTTTGACTATGTGGGTTAACATGTAATGCCGCAACTGTTGAGTAGCAAATACCACCACCAAACAAGCTTTCTCAATGAAGGTGTAATTTATCTCATAACCATTCAAAGTCTTGTTGATATAATAGATAGCTTGTTCCTTTCCCGCAGGATCTTCTTGTGCTAATAGAGCACCCAAAGAAATCTTAGTTGTTGCAATGTATATTAATAGTGGTCTCTCTTCTATAGGTGGCATTAGTATGGGTGGTGACATCAAATATTGCTTTATTTGATTGAAATTTTTTTCACATCCTTGATCCCATTTGAAAGAGACATTCTTATGTAACAAATGATGGAAGGGATGACTTTTGTCTGCTAATTGGGAGATAAACCTCCTGATTGATTGTAACCTGCCTTGTAGAGACCGTAATTGACTAATATTCTTTGGTGGTGGTATTTCCATTATGTCCTTGACCTTGGTGGCATCCACTTTGATACCCTTTTATGAAAGTATGTATCCTAGAAGCTTTGTTGATGTAACACTGAACACACATTTATTAAGACTTAATTTAACATTGAACTTCTCTAATCTGGTAAATATTTTGTCCAAGATCTCTAGATGTCCTTCTCTGGTATATGAATTTTCTAATATATCATCCACGTAATCCTCCATAAAGGTATGCATCATGTCATGGAAAATGGTGGTCATTGCTCGCTGATATGTAGCCCCTACGTTTTTCAACCCAAAGGGCATGACGTTCCAACAGAATGTTCCCCATGGACATGTGAATGTTTTTTTCTCCTAATCTTCTGGTGCTATTTTCATTTGGTTGTAACCTGAGAAGCCATCCATTAGTGATAACATGGTGTGCCCTACTGTTAAGTCTACAATAATGTCAATGTTTGGCAAAGGAAAATTGTCCTTTGGGCATGCGTTGTTGAGATCTTTGAAGTTAGTACATATTCTGATACTACTATCTAGTTTAGAAATAGGTACAATATTAGAAATCCACTCAACATAATCAATAGATCTAATGAATCCTGCATCTAACAAATTTAGTTATGCTTTTACCAACAAGGCGATATGCAAATGCATTTTCCTTAGTTTTTGCTTCACATGTTTTATTCCATATGGTAGAGATAAATGATGCATTAGAAGATCTGGGTCTAAACTAGCATATCAGAGTAAGACCAAGAAAAGTTAATGTGTCTGTCCTCAAAGAACTTGGTGAATTTAGGCTTTTTTTGTTCAGTCATAGATGTTGCCAGATGTAGATTTTTTGCTTTTTTTGTTGTGCCAAGATTGATAGACTATGTAGGCTCCACCAATACTGATGATCTTTCATGATAGTGTTCTAGAAGGGTGTCAAATCTCCCATCTTTCGGTGCCTCAAAGAGGTTTTCACTGTCAGATGTTTTCTTTACTTTTTTACTTTTTTGAGATCTAATGCTGCCATTAAATGGTTTTCACCATTAGATCTATTATTCATGTTTTCAATTTTGCAACTGGAAGATTTGACACCCTCTTGACTCAAAGCATCATTATGAGATTTGTGATTAGAACTTGTGTTAGGTTTTTCACAACAAAGGAAATTAACGATAGCGTCATCATTCACAAAGATAGGTACATTGATAGGATCAGTTGGTTCCTAGTCGATAAGTTTAGGATGTATTAAGGATAAAAGATCATCAGATTGGCTAAGGTCAACGTCAGTGAGGGTTTTGATAGCTATGTTGTCAAGGTGGTCAATAGTGATCTCAAGGTCTATGATATTACTCTTCTCCAAGTCATCCATCTCACTCGATATTTGTCCATCCTCACTTGAGTCATCGATATTCTGTGATCCAAATACAAGGGTTCTAGTCCCTGAGCTTTGTCCCTCCTCATGTATGGGTGCATACTCTTTTATGACATCAATTTGTATGTCCTTGTATGATACTTCAGATAAAGAATCCCACTCATACTCATTGGAATCTGTTTCAGAACTATCTCACATTTGAAGGATTCTTTCAACAACTCTATCAGTGATTTCTTCTTGTGTTTCCTGTATATAACCCAATCTTGTTTTGTCCTTTGAATGAAGTGTGGGAGGTTGGATGGGTTCCACAATTCCCTTTTTTCTTTTTCCAATAGGTCCTTGTATTTCATACCCCATTTTCTCTAATATTGTCTTTCCCTTTCCATATTGATCTGCCTTTATGTTGATAGTTGCCAATGTAGATGCTTCCTCATCTTTGTAGAGCCAATTGAGGATTTCCTTATCTTTGGATTCATCTTCTAAAGTACATGCCTTTAAAAATATTTCATCCAAAACCATAGTAAGTTGTGATGATTGTTGTGTTAATGTTGAAGGCTGCCCATATGATCTTGGATATGATAGCAACTATGAAAGACATAAAGATTGCTCGATGGAATACTCTCCCATGCCTTTGTCTTTTAACTGGATATTTTCTTTGAATTGTTGTGATAGAGAATCCAGTTGAAATTCATTGTTTGATGGAGTGGAGTCAGCAACACTTGTATCTTTTGACTGGTCCTTTTTCTAAACCCATTTAGATAAAACGTTTAGTTTCCTTTCACTATTGGATGAACTAGAAGTGTTTGCTTCCCTATTATGGGGCAAAAAAGTGTCTTGAGTTGTTTTAAGCATGTTACAATATTGGGGATTGTTGTAGTCAGTTGAAATAGTGACTTCTTGTCCATTTATAGGAAACTTTAAGCACAGATGATAAGTTGAAGGCATTGCTTGTATTTCATGAATCCAAGGAAGTCCCAGGAGCATATTATAAGTTAGCTCTTTGTCTAACACTTGGAAAACTATATTCTTCACAATTGGTCCTACTTGAATAGGCAACACGATCAATCCCTTGGAGGATCTCTCTTCTTCGTTATAGGATTTTATTGTGATTTTCCTTCTGGCATCAATAGCATTATCAGAATATCCTAGTGCACAGATCAGTTTTAAAATGCAAATGTTTAAACCAGCTCCACCATCTATTAGGACACGTTTAACACGGTGTTTGTGGATTAATACTTCAATGTGAAGGGTGGCATTGTGCAAATGAGTAAGTGATACGTCATCTTGTTCAAAAAATGATAGGTAGTGAGGCGTGGTTAAGTTTCCCACCATATCCTAGAATTGGAAAACTTCCAAATTATTGGGTACTATGGTGGCCACAAGAGCTTGTTCCAAAACCTCCTTATGAGATGGTGAGATTTTAAGGAGTTCTAATATTGATATTTGGGCTGGTATTTAGTTGATCGACTATGGTGTACTGATTTGAAGGGGCAATAGTGGTTTCAGATGTAACTCCTTTCAATATTACTTTAGATTGCCCCCTTGTTATCACGTTGACTAGTTGGTAATCTTGCTTTTTCCTAATTTTTATGACATTAATCTGATTGTTGGTTGTGACCATGTTTGATGATGGATTTATTGGTATGATGTCATTGATTCCCACATTATCAATTTGATTGTCAATGACACCATTATTCTCAACCGCAAAAATAAAATGAATAGTGTTGTCATAAATGTAGTTTACATTTTTACCTTTACTGTTTGCATAAGAAGATTCTCCCTTTTCATAATTTGGTAAAGGATTTTTAAATGCACCATGATCATTTTTTGTTTGATGTCCTTCTACGAATATTGTCTTGTTGTCAATCAAATCTTGTACTATATGTTTCAACTGCGTACAATTGTTTGTTTTGTGTCCTTTGTTTTTATGAAAGTCACAGTAGTAGTTTGTATCATTCCACCAAGATGGCTTTACTCTTGGTTCCCAATTTCTTGCTTTGGGTAATGTGATAAGTCTATGTGTAAGAAGTTCTCTCATTGTCGATTCTAGTGTCTTTCCCAATGGTGTGAATCTTCTTTGATTTGATGGTTTTTGATATGATTGTGGTTTAGATTCACCATTGTTCGGATTGTTGTTTTGATTGACACTTTGATTGATGTTTTGGTCATTGTTTTGATTGGTATTTGCAATATTTTCCATCAAATTAAATACCGGTTTTTTATTTTGTGTTTCATTTGCAGCATCATTGTTACCAATATTTCTATTCTTTTTCCAAAACTTTGGTTTATCATTGTTATTGTAGTGATTCAAGGAGTTTGTATTATTTGATCCTTCATTGTAGATTTTTATTACCCCTCTCTTGACCAAGGATTCTTCGATCTTGAGCCCATTTTCAATCACTTTCTCAAATGTAGGTGGGCATTGTAGTTCAAGCCTGCAGCTCATCTCGTCAGTTAAGTTGTCAATGAATAGTTCCATCTTTTCTTCTTCAAGTATGGAACAAGGATACCTAGAAAACTACCTTCACCATTGTTGTAAAAATGAGAGGAATGTTTCACCTTTCTTTTGTTTTGTATTGTAAAGATCCTTTATTGTTAGCTCATGTTGAATATTATAGGAGTATTGTGAGATAAACTTGTTGACTAGTTCCTCAAAAGATTGAATTCCTGGTTATAGTTTAGAGAACCATTCCATACATTGACCTCCTATGCTTCTTGGAAACAACCTCATCAAATAAGTTTCCTCTTGTGCAAATTCTAAACTCATGGTCCTAAATTATCTCACATGATCTATTGGATCAGTTTTACCATTGTATTTGTCATATTTTGGGAATTCGCAATGTCTAGGAAATGGTATCATGTCCACACTTGGATCAAAAGGATAGGGAAAAATGTCCTGTAATGAGTACCTTCTTGTGGTTCCTTTTTGTATATCTTGAAGTTATTGTTGCAAGTTTTTCATTTGATGTGTTAGGACAATCACTTGATCTATGTTTTGTGGTTTAGTTTCAGCTCCTATAGGTGCTTCTTTGATTCGATTAATGTCAAAGTCCTTTGGAAGTTTTGCACCTAGTTCAACTAGCATTAAAAGGTATTTTTCTCCATCCTTTTCCAAAACCTTTTCCATGAATTGGTGAAAGTTAGGATCTTGTTGTGCAGTTTGTATGTCCTCTTCAATTATTTCCTTAGGTTCAGATCGATTAAATCCATGAAATGGATTTTCTTCAGCCATGATATTTAGAGATTCAATCTCTTTTTCTATGAGTTTTTGTCTTTGTAACCTTGTTAAAATGGGAATACAAGTGTTAGGATTTTCACTAAACTTTGATCTTTTTGTGAAGTAGTGCCAAAGATAATAACTAAGTCAAATAGAATGATAAATTCTATTGATGAGACTAAGTTATATTTTTCTCTCTTTTTTTATACTATTTCGTTTCGTGGTTGTAGGATGACTAATCCTGATAAATGAAACTTAACTTAATAATCAAGAGGTTTTTTTATGACAAGGCACTTTAAAAGTGTAAGATCTTGGTTTAATTTGGAAGAGTTTGACTTGTAAGGTCCTATTTTTCCCAAGTTTAAGACACTGGTTTGACTAAGAAAATGTTTTTGTTCTGATAAAGATCTGAATTATGACGTCCACTGTCTGATAGGAGGTAAAAATAGCTCTCTGGTTTTTTATTGTGGATGTGCTATAATAGACCTTAGATGCACTATAACAGACTTTAGATGTGCTAAACAGGGTGTGAATGCATTGATAAACTGATTGAATGCACTGAAAAACTAGGTAAATGCATTGTAAAAAAGGGTGTATGCGTTGAAAAACTGGGTATATGTGCTGACAGATTGGGTATATGCGTTGTAACAGAGGTTGGTTGCGCTAAAATTTTGGGTAAAAGTGTTGAAACACTACATAGATGCGTTGCAAAAAATGACAAATGCGTTGAAACAAAGTTTTAATGCGCTGTTTAAATAAGGTAGATGTGCTAATAGATTGGGTAGATGCACTGAAACAGAGGTTGGTTGCACTAATCTGGAAGTGGTCAATATTTTTATAGTTTTTTCTGTTTGTTCTGCTTTTTCTCAGTAAAAAGATTGATTTCAGGGTGTAATTTTCTAACAAATGAAGATTTTGGAGGGGTATTTTTCTTGTAAATCTTGGAAATTGATGATCTAATTGGATGATACCTTCATAAATGACTTTACACACACAACAAAAATTTTGTAAACATTTTTTTCAACACTACATATTAAACAAAGAGTGCGTATTCTAGAATCAAGTTTGACTCTTTCAATTTCCATAGGTTTAACACAAGAAAATATTGTTCAAACACTCTTCTAATATCAAGGGTCACTAAGAATATCACAACCCACAGCTTGCAACTATGTTAGTTCACACAGCCTTGTCACCCCCTAGAGGGTGCCCGTGTTTTTTCCTTTCCTGAGTCTTAACCAAAGTCGAATCCTCCACTTTTGTCCAAGGTCTCTGATAGTTATATGGTGAGTGTCTCGGGGGAAGATTCTTCCCTCCCCTTGCACCATGATATAATAAGTGTTCAAAAATTGACACAGTTGGATTCTACACTAAAGTTCATAGAAAGGGTATCTGTTCGACGCAACAATTGATAAACTCCCTCAAGAGATCTCTCAATCTTTAGAACAAAGATTTTGGGGATGGTTATCTTGCACACTGTCATTGAATGTGGGTTTCCCCAAATTCACTTTTGTTTAGAGTGGGTTGGAAAACCTGGCTTTGGTTGTTCCCACTTAGGTCGTTCCCATAGGGTGAGTACTTTTTCCCACTACAACAGGCCTTCTAAAGGTGTTAATAAAGCAGAATAGAAAGTTTAGCATTTTGATCATATCTAGTTAAGGGGAAAGCATAAGCCTATCGCTTTTGAAACAAAGTGGACATGGGGGTTCAAATTAAATCTTTAATTAAGCTAGATGCACTATCTTAACCAAAGGAAAAGAAATGAAATAAACTTGAAACCTTGCCAAAAACCATTAGTAATTTGTGATATTTTGTCTTTGACCAACGTATGTGTTTTCTAGTAACTGTCTTTGACCATCGTATTTTTCCTACAAGATAGAAAACAAAGATTAATTCCATATTTTTTAAAAAAATAGTTAGATGCGCCATAACATTCATTAGATGTGCTAAACTAAGAGTTATATGCGCTACAAAATTTAGTAAATGCACTAAAAGAAAAGATAGATGTGTTGCAGAAAAACCCCTTGACTATGATAAAATTGGTACTGGATGCGCCCAAATAGTCTTCAGATGCAGTAGAATATTCTCTGGATACACCAGAATAGTGATTAGATGCGTTGGAATATTCTCTTGATGCGCCATAATAGTGATCAGATGTGTTGATCTAGAAGTCATATGTGTTATAAGGACTTTCGATCGCGCTAAAACGGAAACATGTCAAAACCTACGAACGTACTTTTTCTAGAAAATTGTTAAAATTGGGGTTTTTGGCCCCACGGTGGGCGCCAACTTATGTGTGAGTAAAATATGCGTAAATGAATAACAAACACACCTAATAAGACTTTATATCAAGAGATTTAAACAACAATTAATCTATTTAAAACAGGAAATCTCTTAAAAGCATCCTATTGTTCCCAATCTCCAAAGATTTATTAAATCATTGTGACTGTTAAAATGACAATCTAGAGTATGAGATATAGTAAAAATGTAGGAATCTAATCCTATGTAATGATTGCTAAATGATATGATGATGATACTGTAGCCTAAAATTGACATGAAAATGATAAAACAAACTACTATAAACTAAGATGCAACTAAATGAAAAGCCATTATTATGATTGCTATTTTCTCAATGCTCAAATGCTTAATTGCTCTAATGCTATTTCTGCAAAGTAAGATTGCACAAAGTTGGGATCCATTTCCTGTAGAAAGAGGTTGTATTTATAGATTCTCGGTAGCATATTTGTGATGTGGCAACAAAGAAAAGGTCTGGATTTGATTTGAAAGATTCAATGGTGAAAGATGAAGAAGCTTGAGAAGATTATGGAGATTTTTCCTCCCCACAAAAACATTCAGCCAGAGGATAGGAATGGTCAATGGAAGAAGATGAAGAAGTTTTCCTATAATTTGTCTCCAATTTGTCTCCAAATTTGTCCATGAAGGCTGAGTTGAATTAATTGGATATGAAATATGTAATTTTGTTGGTGGATATGGTGAGTGAAAAGGGAAATAGCTGTAGAAATATGCTTTTATTTGAATATTTGGATTTATTCAAATTAGCAAAAGAGGATATTTAATTTAATAAAACAAACTATAGAAATCTATTTATTAAATAAACATAGAAGAAATGTGGTAATTAAATAAAACAAATTATGAAACTTGCTTATTTAATTAAAATAGAATGATGTGATTAAGATAGAATAAATATATACTTATAGAATAATTTGATAATAATAATTAAATAAAATAAAGTATGTGATTTGTTTATTTAATTAAGTTGAAATAATATGATAAAAATAGAAGAATTAGAAGTGAACTATATAAATAAATATTTTTATTTATTTATAAGTAGATGAATTAAAGGAGTCAATTAATCAAATAAATTGTATTTAATTAATTAGATTATCGAGACCATTTTTAGGTGTATACAGCTCCAACAAATTTCCCCTCTTTCTTGTGCGTAGGTGGACATGCATTTGGAGCTAACTGGCGAAAAGACACTTTTGTGAGGTTATCTTCATCACCTTAGTTCTAGTCTATTTACTTTATCATTTTAGTATCTATTTTGCATATTTTCTCATTTTGTTTTTACCATCTAGATTAAACTAGCTAGGTTATTAGTAGATCTTTTTGGTAGTTTTACAGTGTTCACTGTTTTCTGGTCGTATGGACACCAACGCACCCGAGAGAAACCAACGCATCACACTGGCGTCCCAAAATTGTGATGTTGTCCTCGGATAGAGAGTTGTCTGAGGCACAAAACTGACTCCAAAAATCCAGCTCGCCTAGCCCAAATTGAAGTTCAGGTCTGTAGAGCAATCTAAGGACTTTATAGTCTTCATCATTGTCATCCCTCATTTCAAACACCCCTTTAGAGTGAGGTAATTTAGGGCATCCTTCCACTCTTGGCTCTCCATGACCTGGGGTCTTGACGTAGTTGGCCCCCCTCTCTTACACAACGTATGGGGTATTCAATCAATCCCTAATAATTTGACAAAAATCATTCATGCCTATTACAATTGTACAACTAAAACTTAATACCCAAAATAATGAAATGGACAATAAGAAACTCATTACAATACATTTATCTCCCTTTATCATTCTATAAAACATAATTCCAAAGGTAACAACTTGATAAGTTTGTGATTTGATGAACACTATTAAAGTCATAACAAGCACTTAGATTTCCTAGTAGTTTTCATGAAATCAAATAATAACTATTCAAACTATAGATTTTAACTGTAACTAACATGGAATTATATTTATAAAATCTACATTTGAATACACATATATATCCACATATGCACATACAATTATCATTACCTATTGACACTTCCTATTAAGTACATCTACATCACAATAACAAACAAATATGACAAAAATAACTACACACAGGGCAACCCTCTTTATTAGAAGATAATATTATAACCAAAATAATAGCAAATATTATTCCAAGGTTAGATAGCAATTAATAACCAGATTTCACAAGGTAATGACTATCACAATATTAACTAAAATATATAAACTTGAGTATCCACTCTTTCCTACAATTAAAGTTTCATGTATGTCAAAACAATAATCAAAATCAAAATCCCAACCTTAGATTTAAAATCCAACATTAGTAATGTGACCAAATCCACTTAAACTACCATGTTAAAAGAAAAAGAAATATAGGTGCTTGTGAAGAATCACAAGGATTCCCACAAGATAATGCTAATTCTAATACACCAACTCTTTATGATATATGAACTTTTCAAACACCAAAATAAAAATAGTCAAAATTCTATATTTGCTAGATTTATATACCTAAATAAAAAAGGCCACAATTCCATATTTGCTAGATTTATATACCTAAATAAAAATGGTCACAATTCTAAATCCACTAGAGAACATAGAACATAATATGATTGCTACAATTTTATAGAACAGTGTATTTGAGAAGAGACATTTAGAGGAAATATTATTGGACCAAAAATTAGGTCACTCATATCGGAGCGAAACATGGGGAAAGAGACCCGAAGATGGCTAGAGCTGCTAGGGTTATCAACGAAATAAAGTGTATGGTTGGAAAAGATCGACTAGGTATAGAACTCTTGGTTAGTCTCTCTAGTCTGACTGAAGTGTGTACTCCTCAAAACAATCCTAACATTGTATAAAGGGCCACTTTCGAAGATCATGAGGGACAACTAGGAATGTTGATGCCTCCCATGTCTGTGCACATGGCCGATGTCATCCCCTCGATCAACATCCCTTATGCCTCTTAGAGATATGAAACTATCAAAGAAAATAGAATACCCTTGGGTTTTAGTTTCACCCCTCCTATCACCTCTTGCAATGGAGGTTTTGGTGGGTTGAGTGGTGGGGGCTTTGGTAGTGGTGGTGGTTTCATCTACAGTGATAGTTGTGCTAGCGGAGGCGATTACGATGGAGGCCATGGTGGTGGATTTGGAAGCGGAGGTGGCTCCGGTGGAGGCCCTACTGGTGGCAGCGGCTTTGGTAGTGGTTCCAATGGTGGTTGTAGTGGTGGCTCTGGTGGTGGTTGTAGAGGAGGTTCCTCTTTCCCTATGTCTTCTAACGACCCTATTCTGAACACTCTTCTTTAGAACATGGGTAAGATGCAAAGCCAACTAAAAAGTCTCTCCTAGGCCTCTGCCCAGCCTATCTTTCAACCCTTCTTCTGGCATTGCCCATTATCAATAGCAATTTTGAACACTCCCTCCCCTCAAGGAATGGAGATTCCTAAATTTGAAAAATATGGCGGAAAAGGGGACCCGCAAACACATGTGTCTGCCTTTAATGCCCTATGTGCAAATTTCTTCCATCATGATGCATTGACGGTGAAGTTATTCCCCTGATCTCCTATGCATACAACACTCGAATGGTACTGTTCCTTACCCGATAATTCCATCTTCTCATTTGATCAACTTGTAAACCAATTTCTACAACAGTTCCAAGCTAATATCAGACAGAAGATGACCTTTTCGGATCTCGTCCGTTGAAAACAAGGTGATAATGAAAAGATTATTGATTTTGTAGTGTGATACCAAGTGCTCTTTTCACAAATCTCATATTTTTTTCCCAATTCTAATTTGCAAAAGGTGTTCATAGGCAACTTGCAAAGACCTTGGCAAGAGAAGTTTTCCCTTATGAAATACCCTTCTTTCGCGCATATGTGTGCTACATTATAAGAGTATCAAAAAATGGTAGTTCAGTTCGGGGGATCCTCCTCACGCTCCCGTTCAAAAGGAAATTCCATTGTATTGATCTTTGGGAAAGGTAAGGTTGTTGCGAATGTAGTAGCCACTACGAATGATAATGGCTTCAGGCACATGTTACCTAATTTTCACCCTCAGGCTCAATCAGGCAAGGCAAATTGTGTTTAACAGGTTCGAGAAGGCCAAATGGAGCATTCGGCCTAGGGAAAAAGTCATGAATCTGATGCTAGGTCACAAGGAACTCAGTGAAGAAGCCTTCCTTGTTCAGGTTCGGCATGAAAATCTTCTAAGGATAGAGTCGCCAAGACCCCAGGAATGTCAGGGCGAGTGGGATTCACCTACAGGTCCCTATCGGCAAGACATCGATCATCGTCCCGGTGACAAAAGGATATTCATTTCGGTGAAGGTTCTTTTCTTCCGAGAGAAGTCTCGACGAATGCATCGGGCCTCGCCAAAGTCGCAAGGTCTCCCCGACTCTAAAGGCTCTCGGTGTAAGGATTGAGCTCGCTAAGAGGTCTCAGCAACACCAGAATGTCTCAGCGACAAAGGGTGGAGGTGGTGTCGACAGGAAGTCTTGCTGATCAAGCAAGCTCTCCCCGAACTCAAGTGAACTTTCGGCAAAGCAGGGAGACTTCGATATAGGGTCTCAGCGATAAAGAAGTCTCAGCGACACGAAGGAAGCTCGTCGAGAGAAAATTGATCTCGCCAAGATGTCTCCCCGACCGAAGAGAAAGTAGCTCATCACTGAAAGCTACGGAGCTTGGCGGGAGGTCTGGCCAACAGGCCAATGTATCGCTGATAACAAAGGGTCTCGCCAAGTGTCTTGCCGAATGAAGAGTTCACCGAAGGAAAAGAAATTCTATAAGATGTCTCGGTGAATGAAGGCGATCTCAGTGACGGAAGCAGGAATCGGTATGACTGGGGGACCTTACTATGAAGTCTTCTCGACTTGCCAGTCTCTTGCTGAAACAAAAAAAGGGGAGCTCAGTGGAATAAAATGTCTCGGGGTGACATCAATTAAGTCACAGCGAAGGAAATGTAGAGCCCGGCAGAGTAAAGTGCATTCGGGGAGACTCAAATAGGAGGTCTTACATTTGGTAAGATGTCTTCCCGACTTGATGCAGTCTCAGCGAATAGAAGAGAGCTCGGGCAGACATGAGGAGTTCGCTATGAAGTCTCAGTGATCACGTGATGTCTCACCGACCAGAAAGTAAAGACCTCGCCGAAAGAGCTTGACATCGGCATAAGGTCTTGCTAATATAAGGATGTCTGGTCGACAGAAGGAAAGGAGCTCAGTGGTATGATAAAGGAGGAGTCATCGGCAAAGGTCTAGCCGAATGCAGAAGGCCTCCCCGAAATGGATGCCTTCACTAAAGAATAGGGATTTCGTCATGATGTCTCAGTGACAGAATTGTGTCTTGTTGATGGCTTCAGTGATATCGACATGACTTGTGGGCTCGACAAGACTCTCATCGACTGTCGCATATTGTGCCGATAGTTTTAGAGGGCATAATCGCATCGGCGAGACAGTTTCAGTGTCTCGCCGAGATGCGATTCTTTTCGAAAAGAGTTTTGACCACCTACAGAGTCTACAGGGAGTAGGCTCAACCAATCAAAGAAAGCCAAAGCAAGTCGTGGCAGCGGAACCAAGTGCCAAGAAAAGGTGATTAACAGAAGGAAAAGCAACATGAGCTCAGGAGCATTCAAAGCAGCTCGACTGAGGGGAATTCAAAGAGGGACACGATACCAGGAAGTGAATGCGGTGGTTGCAAAAAGATCAAGAAGGTTTTCTCTGAAGGAAACCTTTCTTCACCGACATAGGCAGCATGGACACGCAGGGTACAACATTAAATTCAATAAAAAGATCTAAGGAAAGATCTATCCTGAGGCCTGATATTTTTTGTAAGCCCTAAGGGGTTGACTCAGTTTGATATATAAGGAATTTTTTGCCTTTTTGTAAATAGTTCGGATTATACACTCGGAAGAGTTAGTGATTTTCTATCAATCCTTTCTCAACTAAATGTATGTTTTTGTAACTCAATTGAAATCTGGAATGCAAAACAGAGTTCACCTTGAAAATAAGTACTAATGCTCTTACCACTCTCATTTTTGTATGTTAGCTTATGTATGTATTTTTTTAACAGTGTTTTCCTAAATCTGTATTCATACCACAAAGTTGTGAAGTTTGTTCCTTCCTTCTTGAGATATGTATGTAGATCAAACCTGTCAAGAGTAATGCATAAGTCTAATGCGGTTATGTTGAGTAAGTAAAACAACTGCAGTCTAGTTTCCCGAGTGTGTTTGCATCTTGTTTTCATTTCCTGATTTCTTATCAACTCGGTGTATCACCATAGGAATAGTTCAATATAGTTTCATTTTGTATGCACTTTTTCTCCCTTTACCTTGCAAAGATCATTAGTTTAGGTGATACCCAAAGGAAGCCGACCTTCTCCGAAGGTTGACCTCTGTCTACAAGAAACCCACATCTTTAGAGGTCTTCCAATGTTACACTGAGGTGTTGAACATCGGTTTCAACAAGGGTGCAATTTCAGGTGATAACAGTTTCTGGCACACCCAGTGGGACAGGAATTAGATTGAACTACTGGTTTGGTATGCAATCAGCAAGTCCCAGACTTTATAGAAGTTATTTGGCATACTTGGCGACTCCGTAGAGAGAAAGAATTTCAGAATCAACGCCTTCTGCAATTTATGAGAAGACTTCAGACAAGGAGCAGCTCAGGTCCTTTCGAATATTTGCAACTATCACCACCAAGAAGAAAAGGCAAAGCAACAGGAAGGTGACAAACAACAATTATCTATTCTAGAAGAACTCAATCCACTCCTCCATCTGTGGGATCACACATTGTTGTTCCGTCTTTGGTTTCATTTAGAGTACCAGCAAATCCTCCTAAACCACCTCCAATGGCCACTCCAAGGAATCAACCCTTTGTTGCTTTTAATGGAGGGAGCCCCCTGAATTTGGCACAACACAATGAATTCCAATGGCAGCCTTGAAGGGTCTGCCAACTTTCACAGGAGAAGATCAAACTACTCCGATTGAACACATGAGAGATGTGGCTTCGTTATGCAGAGTCCATCACATAACCCAAGAGGATGTTGCAGTGAGATTACTAGCTGCTTCACTAAAAGGAAGAGTTGTGCAATGGTATAGGAGCCTACCAGTTAGTTCAATTGCAACATGGGACGAATTTGGAGACAAGTTGCATAAGCAATTTTAGGACAGGTCTGATAACTTGTCTCTATTGGAATAATTAACTACAATTAAGAGGGCTCCACAAGAATAGATGAATGACTTCAACTTCAGATTTCAAAGAACTTGGGATAGAATCCCTGCAACGGTGAGGCCACCTCCAGAATACACATTTTTATACTTTTTGAGGGCTCTGAACAGTGATATAGCTATCATGATACAGTCAATGGGGGGAGTGTCTTTGCCAGATGCTTTCGAAATAGCAATTAGAGCTGAGAACAACTTAATACAAGCTAGTAAACTCGCTCCTAGGCCTCCAATGCCTATATTTCCAAAGATTCATGCAAATACCTCCTTTCACACCTCTACCAGCTGTACCAACACTGCCAGTTGTTGTTCCACTTGCTGTAACACAAGAAAATGCTACTTCCGGTTCTCCAAATGAGTTACAGGAAATCAAAAGTCTATTGCAGTCTTTTGGTAACAAACTTGTAAGCTTAGAGAAGCAACAATCATATAGTAGGCCTTATCAACCGCAAAATCCAGGTCAGCAACAAGCATATCAGGGGAATAGATAGCAGTATCAAGGTAATTACCAAGGCTCAAGACAAAATGTTGCTACAAGACCTTTTCAGGCCTACAATCCAGTCCCAATTAGTGCTGTGAAAGAGCTTGTTCCTGTTCAAAACAATCTGGCTGCTGACTATGAGTGGTGTTATCCATGTAATCAGGCACATAATCAAGCTACATGCTCCAATGGCGTCATCAACCAAGCTCTTATGGTGCAAAGTGTTGTAGGTGTGCAAGATTTGCCTAAGGAGGGGTATCCACAACAGCAGGATCAGCTTGGAGATGATTCAACTCTCCTGAATTGGTAGAGAGAAGAATTTTGTGGAGTGAACTAGGATGACACATCTATTGCTACTAATACTAGAGCCAAGAAGAGGGCTTTTGAGATTGAACAATCAATGAATAAGAATAAGGGAGTTGCTAGTCCATCAAATTAGCAAGTACCACGCACTTTGCAGCAAGGCTATGACACTAGTAAGGAGCAGCCTGGTGCTTCATCCGCAAGTCAAGTGCAACCTGACCATGATGTTATAAAGACGCAACCAAAGGTAAATATATCTGCATCTTTCAACATTGTTGAAAGTATGAAAAGGATGAATATTTCAATTTCAATGTGGGACTCTTTAGCAATCCCTGGTCAAATCAATTTGTTACAGTCAGCCTTATCAAATCCAATTATTTTGAATCCTCCAAATGAAGTCTCTTTAAGCCAAACAAAGTCAGTATTAACCAATGCACCTTTGGATAGTACCACACAACAAATTAATAGTGTCAAGCCCCCCCCTTTCTATGTTTCCTTAATAGTGGGGAATAAATTGGTACACAATTACATGGTTGATAGTGGGGCTAGCAGTTCGATGATGCCAAAAAGATTGTAGACCAGCTAGGTTTACAATACCAGCCATTAGAAAAGGGAATACTTCAATTGGATGGGACAGCAGTAAACACTATAGGTGTTATTAAAAATCTGAATCTCACACTAGATGCCTGTCCCAATTTTTCAATCCCACAAGATGTGTTGGTCATAGATTTGCCTCCATTTTTTGCTCTATGCCTATCTAGAGACTTCACGGCTAAAATTGGAGGGTATTTATCTTCAGATTGGTCCCATATGCTTTTTAGGACCAGATATGGTACTAAGGTACTATAACTTCTGAGTCCCTTGCTAAGGATCACATCGAACCTTATGTGCCATCTGTTATAAATGTTAACTCTATTGTTTTAGAGGATACTGAACTTGCTGCAGCACAAGAGTTACAAGCTGAGAGTGTACCTAAGGTACTCCTGAATGAATGGGCAGCTAAGAACGTGGTTGATAATCTAAATGAGCTTATTTAGGATGTTGGCTTGGGCAATTATGTATTGCATGAAGTAGGGACAAAAATGCCAAATCTTGAAAGAAGTGTAGAAAGTCAGTGTGAGTAGCAGAATGAATTATGGGAGATGTACTTTGATAGTTCTAAAAGCAAAAATGGAGTTGGGGGAGGTGCAATGCTTGTATCTCCGCAAGGGGATAAGTATTATGCTGCTTTCCGTTTTACATTCGCATGCTCCAATAATACTGCTGAATATGAGGGCCTTGTTCAAGGCCTTGAGTGGGCAAGGAAGAGAGGAATAGCTGCCTGAAAGTATATGGGGACAACGAGCTAATTATTAATCAAGTAAGAGGCCTGAATGTTGCTAAAAATGACGCACTAAAGTCTTATAGAAACAGAGTGTGGAACATGCTTGAGGATTTTGATGCCTTTA
Source organism: Sequoia sempervirens (assembly GCA_007258455.2). Lineage (NCBI taxonomy): Eukaryota > Viridiplantae > Streptophyta > Pinopsida > Cupressales > Cupressaceae > Sequoia > Sequoia sempervirens. Next base: position 169,719 of record VDFB02129226.1, read on the forward strand.
ACTTAGTATCTATTCCAAGGAATCAGAACAAGCATGCTGATAGGCTTGTAGCCATTGGGGCACAATTTGATATTCCAGGCGACATTAGAAAAGCGAAAGTGTAGCAGTATGTAAAGGTTGTAGTCAGACCATCAATTCTCGATAACAACATTCACTGGCAAGTTTTTGACAGTGATGAACAGATTCTTTCTTTCTTACTCGAAGAAGATCAGTTCTCCATGGTGAATCAAGTAAAACTTAAGCAACAGTATGATGATCAAGTCATACAGCTGAGGAAAAATAAGTTACCTGAAGGTCTTGTTACCTTAGAGTCTATTTTCAATACTGATGATCAGCTTAAAAAGGGTAAAGCTGGCTTGCAAATCAAAGAAGAGCATTATGAAGAACTGGAGATCTTCAAAGGTAAACTTCTTAAGATAGGCAAAACTTGTTCACATAAAGATAAACAAGCTTTTGTTGCTTTATGCCAAGAATTTCATGATGTCTTTGCTTGGGAATATTCAGATTTGAAAGGGTTTGATCCCCATATTGCTCAACACACAATTGAGTTAGAACCTAATGCTAATCCAGTAAGGCAGAAACCAAGGCCCTCGAATCCCAAGCTTGAGCCCTTAATGATTAAAGAGCTGACCAAATTAGTTGAGGGGGGTATTGTCTTTCCTATTAAGCATACCTCATGGGTTTCTAACCTTGTACCAGTTAGGAAGAAAAATGGTGAGATAAGACTTTGTGTAGACTTCAGGGATCTTAATTGAGCATCTTTGAAAGACCACTACCCGCTGCCCTCCATGGAACAAATTTTGCAAGTAGTTGTTGGTTCTGAGAGATTTTCCTTGTTAGATAGTTTTTTGGGCTATAATCAAGTGCTGGTTAAAGAGGAAGATTAGTTCAAAACTGCTTTTACAACCAAGTGGGGCACCATGGCATACAAAGGATGCCTTTTGGTTTATCTAATGCTGGCGCCACATTTCAGAGGGCCATGGACATGGCATTTCAAAGTTTGATCAATAAGATTATGCTGATTTATCTAGATGACATTACAGTTTATTCCAAGAGAGATGATGAACATTTGTCACACCTCAAGCAAGTTTTTGAAAAGTGTAGAGAATATGGGATATCCCTCAATCCTACAAAAAGTATTTTTTCAGTTCATGAAGGTAAGCTTTTAGGCCATATAGTATCAAAAGATGGAGTTTCCATTAATTCTGAAAGAGTCAGAGCTATATTGGAGCTACCATTAATAAGTCACAAGAAGGGTCTGCAGAGCTTTTTGGGGTGAATCAACTTTCTGAGAAGATTCATCCCAGATGTTGCAAACCTGTTACAACCTTTGACAGCTATGTTAAAGAAGAATGTAGTTTTCAGTTGGACTGGAGAAGCAAAACATAGTTTTGAAGAAATCAAGGAGGCATTAGCATCTGCTCCAACATTGGTAAATCTAGATTTCTCTAAAGACTTCTTTTTATATGCTTTTGGTAGCAGTAGTTCAATCTCTGCTTTGCTGGTTCAAAAGAATAGAGATAATCTAGAGCAGCCCATCACTTTCTTCAGTCAAGTACTTGCTGATTATGAAGAGAAGTATACATTTGTTGAGAAGCATGTTTTCGCTATGATCAGAAGTCTGAAGAAGTTTAAGCCTCTAGTTTCGAATAATAAGATTCATATTTTGGTAGCACACTCAAGTGTGAAGGAATTTCTGTTGAACAAAGATCTGAATGAAAAAAGAACAAGGTGGATCACTAAGGTCATGGAGTATGATGTAGATATCAAGATCACCAAATTGGTTAGAGGTAAGGGTCTCTGTGAACAACTTGCTATAGGGTCAAACAGTAAAACTGAATTAGAAAAGGATGTGTTTACTAATACAAATGAGTTTCAAAATGCTCAAGATGATGTGCCTATGGGGATAACTAATTGGGTTCAAGATATGACCCATTTTTTGCAGACTGGTGAGTGTCAATATGGTTTGAACAGAGCTAAAAGAAGATACTTTAGACTGCAGTCCATACCCTATGTGCTGGTAAATAATGTTCTTTTAAAAAGGATCTAAATGGTGTTCTATTAAGATGTATTCACAGTGATCATATTGGAAGGGTACTTCATGAGTTTCATGATGGAGTTGCGGGAGGTCACTTTGCCCCAAGAACTACTGCTTGGAAAATAATGAGAGTTGGTTACTATTGGCCCAACTTGTTCAAAGATGCATATGCCTGGTCAAGAAAGTGTATCAAATGTGCTCTATTTTCAGGAAAGGAAAAGTTTCCTGCTATGCCCCTGCATCCAATTCAAGTGGAGCAGCCCTTCATGAGATGGGGCATTGATTTCATTGGGCCAATAAATCCACCTTCCAGTGCTAGTCACAAATGGGTGCTCAAAGCTACAGACTATTACACATGGTGGACAGAAGCAATAGCTTTGAAAGAAGCAAAGGAGTCTTCAGTTTTGAGCTTCTATGAAGATATAGTCACCAGATTTGGAGTTCCTGACTCTATCATATCTGATAACACTCTTGCATTTGTGGGATTAAGATTAACTGATTGGGCTGTTAAACATGGTATTCATTTGAATACATCCTCAAACTATTACCCTCAGGGTAATGGTTTAGCTGAAAGCACAAATAAGAATATCATCAGGATTATCAAAAGAACAATGGAGGATAATCAAAGGACCTGGCATACTAAATTAAAGTATGCACTTTGGGTAGACAGAGTGACCCCTAAGAAGTCTATTGGTAATTCACCCTATATGTTACTTTATGGCAAAGAGGCTAGATTACCTCTATCTGTGGAGCTTCCAGCCCTAGACATTGTTCACCAGTTAGAGATGTTTGAGGGACAGGACCCCCTGTCTGTGAGGTATGTAGAGCTCATGGAGCTCAAAGAATTAAGGGACAGAGCAATGAAAGATTTGGAGTATTTGTTATCAATAGTTTTGTACCCTACTGAATGCAATATTCAGCAAACTATTGAAACATGGAAACCTCTTTCAGATGTGGGTGATCTGCGCGAAAGAGGAATCTCCAGAGTGAGTTGGTTCTCCAAATGTTGAATTCTATTTTAAGTGACTTTTCAGGAAAAATAATAGAAGCATAAACTGGACTTAAAAATCTAAAACTGAAATTCTATTACCCTAAAAATATTGATCAACTGTAAGAAGACTCTGATAATAACTCACTCTCACCAACTCTTTAAAATTAAATTCCCACAATCTCACAACACATATAGTTCAACAGTGATTTATGCAAAGGTTAAAATAACACAAGGCATAACCTGAACTAGCATGCAACTCCTGCAAATCTCTTGAAAATAGTAAGAAAAGAAAAGGATCCAATAGATTTGAATCATAGAACAAATCAAATTACTATTCCAAGTCATGAAAAAGAACTGAGAAAGGGAAATTCTGCTATTTTATTAAATGATGCAGTGGAATTTTTCAGAATCTGGGCACACATAAGTTTACAAGCTCCCCAAAATTTGTAAGGGCAAGAAACTCTAATCTGAACTGCTGAGAATAGAGAGCTGAAAAGACTAAGTCTTTGAAAAGAACTCTCAAGAAAACCCTAATCCGAGCTCAGAAAAAAGCTCAAGGAAAAAAGCCTCAAACAATCTCAAAAACTGCTTTATAAGCAGCAAAAGCACAATGCTTTTATGATCATACAATCAAACCTCTAAAAATAGGCTAATCTTGCTTTAAAAGCTCAAAAAAACACCTTATCTCTCCAAGACAAGTCTCAAATCTGACCAAGAGGAAAAGTCAATCAAAGATCTGCTAAAAATAGCAAGAAAACATAAAGCAATTTATAGAATATTGCCTTTATGATTCTGCTTTACAAGATGCAGATTTTTACAATTTGTCTATTTTTGCAACCTAAAGATTGGAAATCTTTTGCAAAAAGAAAATCACCTTATTTCTCCATTTCAACATTCTGATTTTTCACAAAAAGCATAAAAAACATATTACATAATCATCCTTCATATTGCACTTGATTGATTTCTCTAAAATCAACTAAAATCATAACCCTAAAATAATAATCACTAAACCTTAACCCTAGGTCATAAGGCTCCACTATCACCCCTACATCATCCCACATCAAACAATACTCATAATTCATATTTGAGCTCCATAGTTCACTAAGGAAAGAAAAACCTAAAAGACTTAACCTTCGACCATCCTAGGCATTCAAAATTTGGCCTCCAAACATATAGTATTAAACTCAGACTTCAATAAAGTCATAATGCAAGATTAAAAATTCGACCTCTATTTGATATTCTCCACGTGCCTTGAATGAACATTTTGGATGATGATGTTCGAATTAGGGTTCGGTCAAAATAGAATCGAACCCTAATTATCACTCATTTTCACATTCTCTTCTTGTAAGAAAGAACTCTGCCGCTGCCATGACTCTGTCAAGTTCGAGCTCAAAAATGCATAAGGAACTATTCCACGTTCACTAGTGGTCTGAAAACTTCAGTGGGTAAGACTTGTGCTATTTGTATTGAAGTTTTGTCACTTTCTATTGAACACCAAAAGGGATAAGGCCACGGCCTGTTATGAGCTTACTCTCTGATTTTCTCTTACCTTTGCTTCTCCATGCCGTTATGAGCTCGAGCTCAATTGGAGACTATAGGAGAGGGCTTCACGGGTTATGCTTTCACTTTCTGTGCACAAGGTGAGCTGTGTGTTCTTAGACTTTATAGCTTCGTATTTCTTGCTCATTTCGGCCTCAAAGCCGTGGCTAACACACTCTAATACTTTTTTTTTTATATCCTTCTGTATTTCACCTACTATTGTGTGAGCTCGACCCTCCTGTGAGAGCTCGAATCTCGGCCTCAAGATACTTAACCTCAGCACAGAACTGGTAACTTTACTTTGCCAGCACTTGTCCACTAGAGACTTTAAAAAAGACTCTTCTTTGCTCATGAATTTCTGGCCATATTCAGGCCGCACCAAATATGCATTGTAGGAAGCAATTTTAATGGATTTTGGGCTCGACCTAGAACAAAAAACTACCATTATGTCAATTTAAAAGCATTTATTTTTGTGGGTATCACAGAAAGTTGAATAAAGTTGTATCTTCTTCCCTCTACATTTCGACCCAACATTACAGAACTTGCATTTGCTATATATTCCTTCTATTTAATTCCAGATTCCACATGGGTTACTACTGTAACTGTTTCTTCTGCACTTTGAAGCTACCCCGGGAAATGGGTACTCGAAATCTTTAAGGGAAACTGCATTTTCTGTATTCTGATGCTAAACTGAAAGTGGGTCTTTGGGATTATTAAAGAAAATTGCATCTTCTTCTCCTCTGAAGCTCGAAACAGCACTGAAATCTGCATATCTTGTGGTCTGCTATTGTTTTATGCGAAACTCATGTGGGTATCATAGATTATCATATTTATGTATTTTCAAAAGCAAACCCTCATGTGGGTATTTGATATTTCTGAAGAGAACTGTATTTTCGTCTTTGTTTACTCTCAGAACTGAAAGCACCTGCAAGAGTTAACAAAATCTGTGTATTCGCCTGAACTCCGTTTATGAACTCGACCCATCATTTATTACATGTAGTCTTTGCATTTCGGCACGAGCACTCATATGGGAATACCACATTTCGAAGAACAATCTATGCATTTTCTACTGGGGTTTGATTCACAATAACTTCATCATATTTTATGAGTTGTCTTTCTCAAACCCAAACATGATCATCATATTTTAATGCTTTCAAATTCGGTGAAATGCCTTTGGTCACTCATTATTTTATACTCCATGGAGGATTATCATCCTGGTATTTAGAACAACTCTGTCTTCAGCTGCTAACTGTCTTTGCTCTTCTATTTGCTAATGAGGACAGTGACATCTGTATTAACAGTCTAGTTGATACTAACTGTTCATCTATTAATGCCTCAACTGTTAGATAATTGTCAATTATTCTTGTGAAGGGTTAACTTTGAATGATAGAGTAATTGCATGCAAGAATAAGTTTGTAAATTAGTGCATTTGACTGCTTCCTTTTTTAATAGCGATGTATCAAACTTACCTTGAGGTAACATTGTATTCTCAGCCCAAAACCATTTCATGCACAATTCTTTTCCCTGAATGAAAAACTGAAACCTATTTCACATCTGTTTGTTAAACAGTGCTCTCCGTGGAATAGTGCTTCTTTTCTTTTTTTTATATGATCAGGCATCATGAGACTAAATGATAACAAGACTCCACGATGATATTGTGATCCCAATTGAGCACACTACTTGAAATACCTCTTAGTGTTTATTATATCTATGCTTGCTCACTGTAAACACATCAGTTGTTCTTTTGACTTTCCTTAACTTTAACACATCAACTTACACCTTCCACTCTTGAAATCTGTAGAGATTGTTGAAATGAATTATTGTATCACTATGAACCAACTCTATCTACCAATTCATATTGACAACTTAGAAATTTTCTGGAAATAAACTGTTACTCTCACAACTCCTTCTTTGTGAATGACCACCAATTTCTATGCAAAACTAAAGCTTCAGAAGCACCATTCTGAAAAAAAAACTATTAAACCAGAAGTGGCTATAGTTTTTCATTTGAATACACTGTCTGTCCTTTGTATTCTTAAGCAACATGGTACTCTTCATGCATTTTTATATCTCATTGTACAAACTGCTCTTAAAAATTGTTCTCTTTGATGATGAAAATCAAAACCAAACATTAAGGCATAATGTATGCCTATTCACTATCCGAGAAAGAATTGATGAATTGAAACTCACATAACATATGATTACAATTAGCACAGAAAATGAAGTTATTCAGCAATATCTGATGTAATTGCACTCAATTGAATTTATTAAGTGAACTAAACTCATTGTTCACCTGTAACCTTCAGAAAGAATCCTGATTGTTATGAATGCATAGTTGGTTTCGTTACTTGATGGATTCTCTGTTTTATTCTTTTAGTTGTATTTCATTTCATTTGATGTATATAATGAAGTATCATTTAAAATCAGCCCATTTAATAAATAGGGCAGCATGTCGAGCTCTACCCTTGTGGGAGCCCGTTTTACTCCACATGCTTGGTCTTTGACTAATGTTTCAGCTTCATGACTTTACCTATACCTGCACAAGGAAACAAACAGTGTTAGCATAAAAATGAAACACGATGATTATGATGTTGTTATTTCTCCTTCAGCTCACTTCTTTCATACTGCACTTGATTGATTGTTTCAATACATTGCTAATAGTATGTTGTACTATTGTAGGTGCATCATATAAGTTACATCATAATCGGAGCCACTGACACCCCTCTTTTCCTCTCACAGGTCAACGAAGCTCGAGAAGGCAAGGTGCACCATTCGGCATCGAACGTCGATAATCAGGCAATGATGACTATGCCGTTGCTTATGTGTTTTCCCTTCTGCATCTTTGGTAGTGCAATGTGCTATCGAAATGCACTGTAATAGTCACAATTAAATCCACGGCTTGTGTGGATCTTTGATTTCAATTCTGCTTTTCAATTGAAAAGAAAATGCATTTTTATGCAATGTTGTAATATCATTCTGATTGTGAAATCAAATGAGCCCTTGTAAAAAATATGATTTCTTACGAAATGAATAAAAGCATCTAAAATGCTATTTTGCTCATGTACTCAATTCTGTATTTCTTTTAAATCTGCAACATCTAAATGGCACTCTGCAACTCCATAACTTCGCTAAAATGCATAACTGTTACTTGATGCAAATGTGATGCGAAACAACATTTAAAATTTAATCTGCAATTCCACTTAATGTTTAAAAATAATCAGCCAGCTCCTCTATTTGAGCTAAGGCGAAAAATATGTAACATTTTGGCGATTTCCACTATATGCTTGCCTGCTAAGCATAGATCAGTGGCCTTTAAACAATTCATTGGGCGTGGAGTCAATTCTTCCCCTTCACTTGAAACTCAGAAACTTTGAACAGCAACACTCCAAACAGCAGCAAGAAGACGAAACAAAACTAAAAGCAAACTAACAAGCCCTGATGGCCAACAAACAGTGCGCAGTAGCGCTTAGAGAAAGCAAACTATTGAAATAAAATGTGTGAAACGCACTTATTTGCAAACTACTCACTCTAACCTACTCTAACTAGCCAAAGTAGCTGGTCAAACAAAAGCATTCACAGGCTAGGTGAAATAACACCCCTTTTTAATCAGTAGCTGGCACATCACATGATTATGTATCGCTGAGAAAACACAAAACATAAGTAGATGTTCAATAGAATGTTGTATCATTTCATAAAAAATGCAAAGAAACCTACTTGCACTCTGAAAATGATCATGCATATTGGTGCCATGAACTGAACAGATGAGCTGAACTTGATCGTCCTCAGCTACAACTCCAAAAACTGCCTCTTGTTTGATTATATCCTCATACTTGGGTACAAGCATAACCTTTGGTACTTCAATAGCCTTTGGACTGTCTAAGCATCTAATGGGGCAGCCTCTTGAAATGGCAAAGGCTGAAATTCTATTATTGATCTTCTAATAAATTTTTTGAAGGGTGGTATCTAATCTTTTCTCTTGTTCAACCTGAACAAGGCTTGTATGCAGCTCAATCTCCTAAAAAGTTGAGTCACAATCTTCCTTTTCAACAGAGGAAGGAAAATGTCCAAACAATGAGACAGCCTCTTCTAGCACACTTTCTATTAATGTAACCACCTTTAGCTCTTCCTTACACCAGAAAGGAAGCTGCACATATCTTCCATCACTACTCAAAGAAAAACACTCCAAATCAGCCTTGTCTACCTCAACCTCATGTTGCTGACCTACGACCAAATCTATGCTTCCCTCATCATGCTCAACAAAGCATGGAAGATCATCGAATGAAACTATGCAATCGTGACTCACCTCACCCTTTTCAGCCTCTTCCAACAGCTGTCCTGATTCTTGAACCTGCAACTCACCAACTAATTGCTTCTGACTTTCAAGCTCTTCATCATCACTGCACCAGCTACATACTTCAAAGTAATTGTCGACACCTTGCTGTTGTACCTGGTCATTGTTCCCTAAAATTTTCTCTTGGCCTTGATTTGTAGCTACTGCGGATGTGAGCATGCTTTCCTCAACTTGGTTCACGAAAGAAGGTAGCTCATTAGTGAGAATATTCAAAGATTCCCCAGGAGAAGGTTTCTCTTGTTCAATCTGCTACTGCAAATGATAAACTAGCAAAGCCGAACGCAATAGGTTTACCTTTCTAAGCTGCTCGATGACGAGTAAAGTATTTTGATCAGAGGGTTCACCCATGGATTCTTCAAGTGAAGAAGCCTAGGGAAATTCTTGGCTTTCCTGTAATGAAGACTGTTGGTCAAGGGGCTGATCTGCAGTTGTACTAGGCGGGCTATAATCATTTCCCTCAACTTGTAAGGAATGAAAGCTTTTGAAATGTGGGATTTCTGGTTTAAGAGGTGGGTCCAGGGAGTTTAAAGATCTATCCGGCCTAAAACTTGGTATCTCGACTTTAGATATGTTAGGAAGCTCACCCTGTGTAAAGCTTGGGAAAGATTGGGCTTCATGCCTTTGAAACTGGGCAAGCAGAAGCTTTGTTTGTGCAACTGCTTCCCTCTCCAAATCTTCCTCGAACTGTTTTCTTTGGATTTCTAATTCCTACTCATAAAGATAGGCTTCATAAGGGAGCTCCTCCTGGTGTTAACTATATTCATATTACTTCTTGATCTCCTCGAGCTGACTCATGTAATCAAGCAATGTGTTTTTTATACTTTCCATCTCCTCCTGCTGATCTATTTGACTCATTTGCCTTTCATAGTTCAACCTTATTTCTCTGAAACTCAGGTCTTCGATCTCTTGGGACTGATTTTTAACATAGGAGGGCTGAGATGAATAATGAGCAGGGGTGGGTGGGTGGCAACTGTACTGTGCATGTTGGTTTTGAAAAGCCAGGGAATTGAAACCAGTAGCATGATTATGCTAGTATGGTTGATATGAATATGAATACACAAGGCTTTCATGATATGGCGGATGGTATGACATATCATCCTGAAACCTTGACATGCTTGTTCACTTAAAGGCAAAAAAAAAACAAAAAAAAAAGATGGAATCTTTAAAAGCATACCAACACTTGATCATTTTGAGACCAAAAAAGGCTTCTTGGAGTCTCCATGGTGCTTGATGATTCTGCCTCTGAAGGCTAATAATTCTGAGGGGAACACTCGACCCTTCAGTATGTGTTCTTTTTTGTGTTGTTCACACTGGATCTGCTTTGAAAATCAAAGAACGGAGTCACCAGGTATATTGAAAAAGGGCCTCCAAAAGGTTGAATAACTTGTCGCATACACCAAACAACAACCTTAAAGGATTAAAACTTCTTTGAAATTGATTTTCAGAGTCCCATCGGGCGTGCCAAAAACTGTTATCAATAGTTTTGCACCCTGCTGAATGCAATATTCAACAAACTACTGAAACATGGAAACCTCTTTCAGATGTGGGTGATCTGCGCAAAAGAGGAATCTCCAGAGTGAGCTGGTTCTCCAAATGTTGAATTCTATTTTAAGTGACTTTTCAGGAAAAATGATAGAAGGATAAACTGGACTTAAAAATCTAAAACTGAAATTCTATCACCCTAAAAATATTGATCAACTGTAAGAAGACTCTGATAATAACTCACTCTCACCAACTCTTTAAAATTAAATTCCCACAATCTCACAACACATATAGTTCAATAGTGATTTATGCAAAGGTTAAAATAACACAAGGCATAACCTGAACTAGCATGCAACTCCTGCAAATCTCTTGACAATAGTAAGAAAAGAAAAGGATCCAACAGATTTGAATCACAGAACAAAACAAATTACTATTCCAAGTCATGAAAAAGAACTGAGAAAGGGAAATTCTGCTATTTTATTAAATGATGGAGTGGAATTTTTCAGAATCTGAGCACACATAAGTTTACAAGCTCCCCAAAATTTGTAAGGGAAAGAAACTCTAATCTAAACTGCTGAGAATAGAAAGCTAAAAAGACTAAGTCTTTGAAAAGAACTCTCGAGAAAACCCTAATTCGAGCTCAGAAAAAAGCTCAAGGAAAAAAGCCTCAAACAATCTCAAAAACTACTTTATAAGAAGCAAAAGCACAATGCTTTTATGATCATACAATCAAGCCTCTAAAAATAGGCTAATCTTACTTTAAAAGCTCAAAAAAACACCTTATCTCTCCAAGACAAGTCTCAAATCCGACCAAGAGGAAAAGTCAATCAAAGATCTGCTAAAAATAGCAAGAAAACGTAAAGCAATTTATAGAATATTGCCTTTATGATTCTGCTTTACAAGATGTAGATTTTTACAATTTGTCTATTTTTGCAACCTAAAGATTGGAAATCTTTTGCAAAAAGAAAATCACCTTATTTCTCCATTTCAACATTCTGATTTTTCACAAAAATCATAAAAAACATATTACATAATCATCCTTCATATTGCACTTGATTGATTTCTCTAAAATCAACTAAAATCAGAACCCTAAAATAATAATCACCAAACCTTAACCCTAGGTCATAAGGCTCCACTATCACCCCTACATCATCCCACATCAAACAATACTCATAATTCATATTCGAGCTCCATAGTTCACTAAGGAAAGAAAAACCTAAAAGACTTAACCTTCGACCATCCTAGGCATTCGAAATTTGGCCTCCAAACATATAGTATTAAACTCAGACTTCAATAAAGTCATAATGCAAGATTAAAAATTCGACCTCCATTTGATATTCTCCACGTGCCTTGAATGAACATTCTGGATGATGATGTTCGAATTAGGGTTCGGTCAAAACAGAATCGAACCCTAATTATCACTCATTTTCACACTCTCTACTTGCAAGAAAGAACTTTGCCGCCGCCATGACTCTGTCAAGTTCGAGCTCAAAAATGCATAAGGAACTATTCCACATTCACTAGTGGTCTGAAAACTTCAGTGGGTAAGACTTGTGCTATTTGTATTGAAGTTCTGTCACTTTCTATTGAACACCAAAAGGGATAAGGTCACGGCCTGTTATGAGCTTACTCTATGATTTTCTCTTACCTTTGCTTCTCCATGCCATTATGAGCTCGAGCTCGATTGGAGACTATAGGAGAGGGCTTCGTGGGTTATGCTTTCACTTTTTGTGCACAATGTGAGCTGTGTTCTTAGACTTTATAGCTTTGTATTTCTTGCTCATTTCGGCCTCAAAGTCGTGGCTAACACACTCTAATACTTATGTTTTTATATCCTTCTGTATTTCACCTACTATTGTGTGAGCTCGACCCTCCTGTGAGAGCTCGAATCTCGGCCTCAAGATACTTAACATCAGCACAGAACTGGTAACTTTACTTTGCCAGCACTTGTCCACTAAAGACTTTAAAAAAGACTCTTCTTTGCTCATGAATTTCTGGCCATATTCAGGCCGCGCCAAATATGCATTGTAGGAAGCATTTTTAATGGATTTCGGGCTCGACCCAGAACAGAAAACTACCATTATGTCAATTTAAAAGAATTTTTGTTTGTGGGTATCACAGAAAGTTGAATAAAGTTGTATCTTCTTCCCTCTGCATTTCGACCCAACATCAGAGAACTTGCATTTGCTATATATTCCTTCTATTTAATTCTAGATTCCACATGGGTTACTACCGTAACTGTTTCTTCTGCACTTTGAAGCTACCCCTGGAAATGGGTACTCGAAATCTTTAAGGGAAACTGCATTTTCTGTATTCTGATGCTAAACTGAATGTGGGTCTTTGGGATTATTAAAGAAAACTGCATCTTCTGCTCTAAAGCTCGAAATAGCACCGAAATCTGCATATCTTGTGGTCTACTGTTGTTTTATGTGAAACTCATGTGGGTATCATAGATTATCATATTTATGTATTTTCGGAAGCAAACCCTCATGTGGGTATTTGATATTTCTGAAGAGAACTGTATTTTCGTCTTTGTTTACTCTCAGAACTGAAAGCACCTGCAAGAGTTCACAAAATCTGTGTATTCACCTGAACTCTGTTTATGAACTTGACCCATCATTTATTACATGTAGTCTTTGCATTTCGACACAAGCACTCATATGGGAATACCACATTTCGAAGAACAATCTATGCATTTTCTACTGGGGTTTGATTCACAATAACTTCATATGCACTTAAATTTCAGAAAAGACACTCACATTATTAGCTGTAACAGGAAACTCCATATTGGCATTTGACATTTGAAGAAAAGATGCTCATTTTTGTATCTTTCATTACTCTGTTTGTCATCTCTTTTGACAAAAGTGAGGACCATGTTGTTTCTTTTATGAGTTGTCTTTCTCAAACCCAAACATGATCATCATATTTTAATGCTTTCAAATTCGGTGAAATGCCTTTGGTCACTCATTATTTTATACTCCATGGAGGATTATCATCCTGGTATTTAGAACAACTCTATCTTCAGCTGCTAACTGTCTTTGCTCTTCTATTTGCTAATGAGGACAGTGACATCTGTATTAACAGTCTAGTTGATACTAACTATTCATCTATTAATGCCTCAACTATTAGATAATTGTCAATTATTCTTGTGAAGGGTAAACTTTGAATGATAGAGTAATTGCATGCAAGAATAAGTTTGTAAATTAGTGCATTTGACTGCTTCCTTTTTGAACAGCGATGTATCAAACTTACCTTGAGGTAACATTGTATTCTCAGCTCAAAACCATTTCATGCACAATTCTTTCCCTTGAATGAAAAACTGAAACCTATTTCACATCTCTTTGTTAAACAATGCTCTCCGTGGAATAGTGCTTCTTCTTTTTTTTTTATATGATTAGGCATCATGAGACTAAATGATAACAAGACTCCACAATGATATTGTGATCCCAATTGAGCACACTACTTGAAATACCTCTTAGTGTTTATTATATCTATGCTTGTTCATTGTAAACACAACAGTTGTTCTTTTGACTTTCCTTAACTTTAACACAACAACTTACACCTTCCACTCTTGAAATCTATAGAGATTGTTGAAATGAATTATTGTATCACTATGAACCACCTCTATTTACCAATTCATATTGACAACTTAGAACTTTTTTGGAAATAAACTGTTACTCTCACAACTCCTTCTTTGTGAATGACCACCAATTTCTATGCAAAACTAAAGCTTCAGAAGCACCATTCTGAAAAAAAAACTGTTAAACCAGAAGTGGCTATAGTTTGTCATTTGAATACACTGTCTGTCCTTTGTATTCTTAAGCAACATGGTACTCTTCATGCATTTTTATATCTCACTGTACAAACTGCTCTTAAAAATTGTTCTCTTTGATGATGAAAATCAAAACCAAACATTAAGGCATAATGTATGCTTGTTCACTATCCGAGAAAGAATTGATGAATTGAAACTCACATAACATATGATTACAATCAGCATAGAAAATTAAGTTATTCAGCAATATCTGATGTAATTGCACTCAGTTGAATTTATTAAGTGAACTAAACTCACTGTTCACCTGTAGCCTTCAGAAAGAATCCTGATTGTTATGAATGCACAGTTGGTTTCGTTACTTGATGGATTCTCTATTTTATTCTTTCAGTTGTATTTCATTTCATTTGATGTATATAATGAAGTATCATTTAAAATCAGCCCATTTAATAAATAGGGCAGCATGCCGAGCTCTACCCTTGTGGGAGCCCGTTTTACTCCACATGCTTGGTCTTCGACTAATGTTTTAACTTCATGACTTTACCTATACCTGCACAAGGAAACAAACAGTGTTAGCATAAAAATGAAACATGATGATTATGATGTTGTTATTTCTCCTTCAGCTCACTTCTTTCATACTGCACTTGATTGATTGTTTCAATACATTGCTAATAGTATGTTGTACTATTGTAGGTGCATCATATAAGTTACATCATAATCAGAGCTAGTGACACCCCTCTTTTCCTCTCATGGGTCGACGAAGCTCGAGAAGGCAAGGTGCACCATTCGACATCGAACGTCGATAATCAGGCAATGATGACTATGCCGTTGCTTATGTGTTTTCCCTTTTGCATCTTCGGTAGTGCAATGTGCTATAGAAATGCACTGTAATAGTCACAGTTAAATCCACGGCTTGTGTGGATCTTTGATTTCAATTCAACTTTTCAATTGAAAAGAAAATGCATTTTCATGCAATGTTGTAATATCATTCTGATTCTAAAATCAAATGAGCCCCTATAAAAAATATGAGTTCTTACAAAATGAATAAAAGCATCTAAAATGCTATTTTGCTCATGTACTCAATTCTATATTTCTTTTAAATCTGCAACATCTGAATGGCACTCTGCAACTCCATAACTTCGCTCAAATGCATAACTGTTACTTGATGCAAATGTGATGCTAAACATCATTTAAAATTCAATCTGCAATTCCACTTAATGTTTAAAAACAATCAGCCAGCTCCTCTATTTGAGCTGAGGTGAAAAATATGTAATAGTATTATCAGCTCCAAACGAAAAGAACATTCGACAAGAAGGCTACAAAAAAATTTTTCAAGGTGGGAGATCTCGTGCTGAAATGGGATGTTTTAAAAAGTAAGCCAGGCCATCACACCAAGTTTGATAACATGTGGACAGGTCCATTCCTTATCAGAGATTGTAAGGAGCACAATGCTTATCAGCTGCCTACAATAGAAGGGGAAGTGCTCCCTATCCCAGTCAATGGGATACATCTTAAGCCCTGTTTTCAAGTCTGATGGGGTTCCTCTTTTGTATATATTAGTTTAGGTTTATGTTTTCAATAAATGCTTCTGCACTTCAGGTTAATTATTTTATTTCCTGGGTGTTGTGATGGCATAGTTTTTTCTCTTTCATTTTCCCCTGTTTTGTTTTTCTTTTGGCAACCTGTTGTATCTTGTGGATCTCAAGCGAGTTTCTGCCATGTGCAAAACTGATATTTTTATTTGTTTTCTGATCCTCCTAATGACTCTATGCCCAATGGATAAGCCTAGACTACTGGTCTTCATGTTTAGCAAGCAAACATCCAGCAAAGGTCGCCAGAAATATTACCTAATTTTCACCCTCAGGCTCAATCAAGCAAGGAAAATTGTGTTTAACAGGTTCGAGAAGGCCAAATGGAGCATTCAGCCTACGGAAAAAGTCATGAATCTAATGCTAGGTCACAGGGAACTCAGTGAAGAGGCCTGCCTTGTTCAGGTTTGGCATGAAAATCTTCTAAGGATAGAGTCACCAAGACCCCAAGAATGTCACGGCGAGTGGGATTCACCTACAGGTCCCTATCGACAAGACATCGATCATCATCCCGGCGATAAAAGGATATTCATTTCGGGGGAAGTTCTTTTCTTCGGAGAGAAGTCTCGGCGAATGCATCGAGTCTCGCCGAAGTCGCAAGGTCTCCCCGACTCTAAAGGCTCTCCGCGTAAGGATTGAGCTCGCTAAGAGGTCTCAGCGACACCGGAATGTGTCAGCGACAAAGGGTGGAGGTGGTGTCGACAGGAAGTCTTGTCGATCAAGCAAGCTCTCCCCGAACTCAAGTGAACTTTCGGTGAAGCAGGGAGACTTCGATATAGGGTCTCAGCGAAAGAAGTCTCAGCGACACGAAGGAAGCTCGCCGAGAGAAAAGTGATCTCGCCAAGATGTCTCCCCGACCGAAGAGAAAGTAGCTCATCACCAGAAGCTAAGGAGCCCGGCGGGAGGTCTGGCCAACAGGCCAATGTCTCGCCGGGTGTCTTGTCGAATGAAGAGTTCACCGAAGGAAAAAAAATTCTATAAGATTTCTCGACGAATGAAGGTGGTCTCAGCGACGGAAGCAAGAATTGGTATGACTAGGGGACCTCACTATGAATTCTTCCCAACTTGCCAGTGTCTTACTGAAACAAAAAAAAGGGGAGCTTAGTGGAATAAAATGTCTCGGGGTGACATCAATTAAGTCACACCAAAGGAAATGTAGAGCTCGGCAGAGTAAAGTGCATTTGGGGAGACTCAAATAGGAGGTCTTACATTCAGTAAGATGTCTTCCTGACTTGATGAGGTCTCAGTGAATAGAAGAGAGCTCGGGCAGACAGGAGGAGTTCGCTATGAAGTCTTAGCGACCGCGTGATGTCTCACCGACCAGAAAGTAAAGACCTCACCGAAAGAGCTTGACATCGGCATAAGGTCTTGCTGATATAAGGATGTCTGGCCGACAGAAGGAAAGGAGCTCAGCGGTATGATAAAGGAGGATTCATCGACAAAGGTCTAGCCGAATGCAGAATGCCTCCCCGAAATGGATGCCTTCACTAAAGAATAGGGATTTCGTCATGATGTCTCAGTGACAGAATTGTGTCTTGTCGATGGCTTCAGTGATATCGACATGACTTGTGGGCTCGACAAGACTCTCATCAACTGTCGCATATTGTGTCGATAGTTTCAGAGGGCATAATCGCATCGGCGAGACACTTTTAGTGTCTCGCCGAGATGCGATTCTTTTCGAAAAGAGTTTTGACCGCCTACAGAGTCTACGGGGAGTAGGCTCAACCAATTAGAGAAAGCCAAAGCAAGTCGTGGCAGCGGAACCAAGTGCTAGGAGGAGGTGATTAATAGAAGGAAAAGCAACATGAGCTAAGGAGCATTCAAAGCAGCTCGACTGAGGGGAATTCAAAGAGGGACACGATACCAAGAAGTGAATGTGGTGGTTGCAGAAAGATCAAGAAGGTTTTCTCTAAAGGCAACCTTTCTTCACTGACATAGGCGGCATGGACACGCAGGGTGCAGCATTAAATTCAATAAAAAGATCTAAGGAAAGATCTATCCTGAGGCCTGA
Source organism: Sequoia sempervirens (assembly GCA_007258455.2). Classification (NCBI taxonomy): domain Eukaryota; kingdom Viridiplantae; phylum Streptophyta; class Pinopsida; order Cupressales; family Cupressaceae; genus Sequoia; species Sequoia sempervirens. The sequence continues at coordinate 187,489 of VDFB02129226.1, forward strand.
TATTTTTTGTAAGCCCTAAGGGGCCAAATTAGTTTGATATATAAGGCGTTTTTTGCCTTTTTGTAAATAGTTTGGATTATACACTCAGAAGAGTTAGTGATTTTCTATCAATCCTTTCTCGACTAAATGTATGTTTTTGTAACTCAATTGAAATCTGGAATGCAAAATAGAGTTCACCTTGAAAACAAGTACTAATGCTCTTACCACTCTCATTTTTGTATGTTAGCTTATGTATGTATTTCTTTAACATTGTTTTTCTAAATCTGTATTCATACCACAAAGCTGTGAAGTTTGTTCCTTCCTTCTTGAGATATGTATGTAGATCAAACCTATCAAGAGTAATGCATAAGTCTAATGGGGTTATGTTGAGTAAGTAAAACAATTGCAGTCTAGTTTCCCTAGTGTGTTTGCATCTTGTTTTCATTTCTTGATTTCTTATCAACTCAGTGTATCACCATAGGAATAGTTCAGTATAGTTTCATTTTGTATGCACTTTTTCTCCCTTTACCTTGCAAAGATCATTAGTTTAGGTGATACCCAAAGGAAGTTGACCTTCTCCGAAGGTTGACCTCTGTCTACAAGAAACCCACATCTTTAGAGGTCTTCCAATGTTACACTGAGGTTTTGAACATCGGTTTCAACAAGGGTGCAATTTCAGGTGATAACAACACAATTGAAAGTTTACAAAGTTAGTAGAATCTTATTCTTCCATCTTGCAAAAGATGCTAAAGGATAAGATCATAACTCTGGAGAACCCTAAGCCTCTTAAAGAACCTTTCCCTAGATGGTATGATCCAAATACCTTATGTCAATACCATTGAGTTAACAGACATGATGCCAAACATTGTATGTGCCTACGTCATGAGATACAGGACTACATGGAGGATGGTACTATAAGTCTTGACGGAAGTACAAACAAAATATGAACAAATCAGTGCAAAAAGTGAATAGTGAGTTGTAGATATACACGAACCTGTTTCCATCACATTCTGCTAACATGATTATCGATGCCTCTGATTATGTCACTCAGGCTGAGGCCTATGTTAACATGGTCACGGTTACCCCTACCGCACAACCTATGCCCGGTTCCCTGGACGTGGCATTCACATTGTAGGACTTACCCCTAAACAACAAGACCTCTCCCGTCAACATTGTCACTCCCCTCAATGGAAACATTGTGGCAGGGGTCTTGGTCAACCCCGCGAGTCGAGTGAATCTCATTATAGAAGAGATGTTGTGGCTTAATTCATTACATAGAAAAGAGTACGAAGAAACAAAATCTACCATTCGTACACACGATGGTCTTTGTCTAAAGCCGTACGACTCAATAACTCTATCCATCCTAGTTGGACCTAGGGTTGTAGACACAGTCTTTGATGTTATTTCAGAATTGGATCTATTCAAGATGAAGTTAGGCATACCTTGGCTAGCTTCCATGAATGGAATCCCCTCTGTTATCCATAAATGTTTGAAATTCTCCCATGAAGGTGCAGTGCATGTAATGCATGACATTGGATACCAGCCATTGGTGTCTTGTGGGGCTTACTCATTGGATCACTTTTGGTCTACCCTGTTCGGTCCGCTCCCTCCAAGAATGGACTTACTTTACAAAAACTACATGAAGTATAAGACCGGGGACAAGGGACAGCTGAAATTGGATCTTCTGATAGTATAGTAGTTGGCTACCTCCCCTTCTCGAAAAGGGAAAGAGGAGCCACCTCATCCTCAAGATGGCTCTCCTCCTCTTTGTAGAGAAGACTTTTGGATGAATATGCCTAGTTTTTATCCACTAAGTCCGATGATACCACCCTGGTATACACTAAGATCAGGATATTGAACCTCCCTACTAAACCACCTGGGCCTTAGTACTACTTGTATGGTAGAGGAAAAGGTTCTCATGGGGAATCTTCTATGTCTCGGCCTCCTACCACTTATGTTCCCAAGGCAGTAAATGGAAAGAGGCCTGCTATCGAGGCACTAGAGCCGACTCCCCTTGTTGCTTCTCAACCTGTCCCTCCATTGGAAATAGTTGTGGTGGACACTCCCATGGTTGAGTAGGAGCCTTTTGTTCCTTTGCAACCTCCGATATCTAGCTCAAAGAGTTGCAGAAGTTGCCTTGCATGTGAACGCAAGTGCTGGTGAAAGGCTCTCGTGGCTAAGGAGGTAGCCTTATAGAGGAAGGAAGAGGAGACAACCACCCCTATATTAGGTCCTCCTATCACATCCTCCTCTCACCTCCCCTCTACTTCCGTTCAACCAAGCTCTGCATCTTTTACAACTTCCGTTGTGAGTAAAAATGTGCATGACCCTAAAAAGGTGTAGGTTTTTATCACTCCTTCAGTGGAGCCGCCCTTGTTGATGTCCCTTCCAGATGTCTCGCCTTTCCCAAAACCCGTAGATATGTTGAACACTTTGGTGGTATCTACTGCAGGTTTCACTTCCTCCTTTTCCTTTGCACCTCGTGCCTCATCTGTGGGGAATTCACATCCCCCGATGGAGTAGAAGGTTGAGGGTGGTCCTTCCAACAACAAAGGACATAAGAGGAGCCACCTTCCTCAAAAGGTGGTCTCGCGCTAGCCTATTTTTTCCCAAAGACGGAACCAACCCCGACTTCCCTTGAGTTTGTCACCGCTCCTGAGTCACTCAGTGAGCCTAGCGGTGAACCTCAGGCACAAATTTCCCTGTCCATTGAGGTACAACATGGAACTTTAATGAAATTCATGTTTAACTCTTTGGATGAAGTTTTGGCCTTGTCAGCAATCTTCACGAAATTGTTGACCATAGCTCCACAAGAGCTGAGTGAAGGAGACCTTGCAGGGCCTTCTTCCTTAGCCCTTGTTGTGAGAGGGTTGGATGCTCCTCCTATTAACATTCCACCACTACAAGTTCATCCTCCTTCCCCCTATGATGATTTGGAGTGGGAAGTGGATGACCTCTTAGTTGATCAGTGTTAGGGGGAGACCTCTTCATCTTTAGATTAGATGTGTGTGTGTTGTGATGTGTTCCCCCGTGATCATGCTATGGTGCCTGGATAACCCTTTTCACCCTTGTTGGTACTTGGATACAGGTGTGGTTTTTTTGTCGTAAAGCTTCTTCTATTTGTATCATCATTCTTCCATGTTTGTAATTGATTTTTGGAAAATTGGGGACAATGCAAAGTGTTGGGGGAATTTGGGCTTCCCTTCTAAGTTGACCCAACTTTTGTTTTTACTTTGTCTTCTCGTGTATTCTTCACATGGTCTGATATAGTATGGGGTTGATGACAGTTTATTTTATATACTATTATTATTATACTCTTATATGTATATATATATTTATGAGTAGCTCTGACCTCGAAATATCATATCACCCGTGTGCCCTTTGTTTGTGACGTCTTTGTCTCTTTTAGCTTTTCTCTTATCTTTCTCTCATATTTTCTTGAGTTGTCCCCTTCATGTGTAACACAATTTCTATAGCACTTCGATTTTTAGAAAATGCATTCGTTGCCAACAAATCTTTTCTCAAGAATTTTCACAAACCTTTTTAAGAATCGCATTCTCAACTTGGAACCTTAATAGAATGTTTTTCCTTCATCGTGGATTCGCAAAGAAAGAACTTAATACCTTTTCTTCGAGGTGGGAGCAACTTCAACCTTCCCCTCATAAGAGGGCATCTTCTTCCTTTTGAATTCCTTGATGAAGTGAACATATTTCAAAAGGATCCCTTGATGATGAATCGATTTGAGAAAGAAACATCTCTTCCACACTTTCAAACAACGCATCCCTTGAGTAGACCCCTTTCTTCACGCCAAGTTCTCGAGGGACCCCTTTGAAAGTTTTCCAAGCTATAGACAGTCGGCGTGACTGTCCTCTTACTTGCCTGTATGGCCACTTTTGGACATGTTTTATCTACGGGTAAACATGTCGCTTTGCAGGTGTGCCTATGAAGCTGCTTTCCAACTCTGCGGAGTCTCCCTTCCTTGGGTTTCCTCCATGTGAGAGATCTTGGGGGATACCTCCCTACAGGTTTGTGGGCCTATAGGGTGCCTCTTCTAAGCTTTCTCCATGGGAGAGATCTTGAGGGCCACTCCCTTGTAGGTTTGCAAGTTTGTAAGGCACTTTTTTCTGGGTTTCCTCCATGTGAGAGATCTTGGGGGACGCCTCCTTGTAAGTTTTCTAGCCTATAAGGTGCTTTTTCTGGGTTTCCTTCATCTAAGAGATCTCATAGGACACCTTCCTTGTAGGTCTGCAAGCCTGTATGGTGCTTTTCTTGGTTTTCCTTCATGTGAGAGATCTTGGAGGACACCTTCCCTGCAAGTTTGCGGGTCTGTAGGGCACTTTTTTCTAGGGTTTCCTTCATGTGAGAGATCTTGGAGGACACCTTCCCTACAGGTCTACGGGCCTGTAGGGCACTTCCTTTGGGTTTCCTCCATGTGATAGATCTTGGAGGACACCTTCCCTATAGGTCTACAGGCTTGTAGGGCTCTTCCTTTGGGTTTCCTCCATGTGAGAGATCTTGGAGGAAACCTTCCTTGCAGGTTTGTGGGCTTGTAAGATGCTTGCTTCTTGGGGATTCCTTCATGTGAGATATCTTTAGGGTCACCTCCTTGTAGGTTTGTGGGCCTATAAGACACTTTCATTCTACAGCTTCATAGTTTTGTGGGGCTATGGAGTCCTTTGCCTACCCTGTGCTTTCGAGCTCACCAGATTGTGGTTTACTTCCTCGACGGTTCAAGTATAAATTTCTAATCTATCCACTCTTTGATCTACTTTACCGAAGCACTCATCAGTATTCATGCTCGCTAAAGTGGGGGAAAAATGTATAGGAGTGAATTTGCACCCTTTACGCAAATACCCCTTTTACATATCCTCACCTTAGAAAACCAAATGTGAAGGTGAAATTCCACATCAATAAGTTGCCTTCCTTCCACTTGGCATGTCCTTTGTGTCAGTAGAAGAATATTTTTTAGGGATGCCTGTGCGACATGCAAACGTCTGCACGTCACGCTTACGTCCCTTATGGATTCTTGCATATGAAGGTGGTAGAGGCGTTACACTTCCTATTGGGAATGATTTGTAACATCCCTCTTTGACCAATCGACCTCGAAAAAGGTAGATTCTCTCCTTTCTCCTACAAATTCTTCCATTCTTCATTCAATCCATCTTCTTTTGCATCCTCTAAGCATTCAACTTCATTATCTTGAAATTCTCCTCTCAATAGCAATTTAGCACTCCATTGTAGCAGGGGCTTGAGGTTTTGCAACACCTCCCTTCATCGCAGTCGAGGTTATGGTGATTGTTCAAGCTCTCTTTCTCCATCATTAGCTAGTAAGCTCTTGGTGGAGGAGGTGGTAACATTTTCACTACTCTCCTTACGATTTGGTTGAGTATCTATATACTATTTTGTAGTGTTATTCGTGTACTTCCCTTCTTTGCTTCTTTATCATACAATTTCTCTATCATGGCTATTTGGCTATCCATGGAGGTGGAAACACCAAAATGGGGGCTGACTGAGGCAAACCCCTATACAACCCCAACAAATTTCCCCTCTTTCTTGTGTGTAGGTGGATGTGCGTTTGGAGCTAACTGGCGAATAAACACTTTTGTGAGGTTATCTTCGTCACCTTAGTTCTAGTCTATTTACTTTATCATTTCAGTATCTATTTTGCATACTTTCTCATTTTATTTTTACCATCTAGATTAAACTAGCTAGGTTGTTAATAGGTCTTTTTAGTAGTTTTACTGTGTTCACTATTTTTTGTCCATATAGACGCTAGCACGCCTGAGAGATGCCAGCGCGCCGTGCTAACATCCCAGAACTGTGTTGCCATCCTCGAATAGAGAGTTGTCTAAGGCACAAAACCGACTCCAAAAATCTAGCTCGCCTAGCCCAAACTGAAGTTCGGGTCTATAGAGTGATCTAAGGACTTTATAGTCCTCATCATTATCATCCCTCCTTTCAAACACCCCTTTAGAGTGAGGTAAGTTAGGGCAGCATTCCACTCTTGGCTCTCCGTGACCTGGGGCCTTGACATGGTTGGTACCCCTCTCTTACACAACGTATGGGGTATTGACTCGATCCCTAATAATTTGAAAAAACTCATTCATGCCTATTACGATTGTACAACTAAAACTTAATACCCAACATAATGAAATGGATAATAAGAAACTCATTACAATACATTTATCTCCCTTTATCATTCTATAAAACATAATTCCAAAGGTAACAACTTGATAATTTTGTGATTTGATGAACACTATTAAAGTCATAACAAGCACTTAGATTTCCTAGTAGTTTTCATGAAATCAAATAATAACTATTCAAACTATAGATTTTAACTATAACTAACATGGAATTATATTTATAAAATCTACATTTGAATACACATATATATCCTCATACACACATACAATTATCATTACCTATTGACAGTTCCTATTAAGTACATCTACATCACAACAAGCAACAAATATGACAAAAATAACTACTCCACATAGGGCAACCCTCTTTATTAGAAGATAATATTATAACCAAATAACGGAAAATAATAACAAAGATTATTCCAAGGTTTATTAGAAGATAATATTATAACCAAAATAATAACAAAGACTATTCCAAGGTTAGATAGCAATTAATAACCAAATTTCACAAGGTAATGGCTATCAAAATATTAACTAAAATATATAAATTTGAGTATCTACTCTTTCCTACAATTAAAGTTTCATGGATGTCAAAACAATGATCTAAATCAAAATCCCAACCTTAGATATAAAATCCAGCATTAGCAACGTGACCAAAATCCACTTAAACTACCATGTTAAAAGAAAAAGAAAGATAGGTGCTTGTGAAGAATCACAAGGATTCCCACAAGATAACACTAATTCTAATACACCAACTCTTTATTAAATATGAACTTTTCAAACACCTAAATAAAAACAGTCACAATTTCATATTTGCTAGATTTATATACCTAAATAAAAATGGCCACAATTCCATATTTGTTAGATTTATATACCTAAATAAAAATGGTCACAATTCTAAATCCACTAGATAACATAGAACATAATATGATTGCTACAGTTTTACAGAATAGTGCATTTGAGAGAGACATGTAGAGGAAATATTATTGGACCAAAAATTAGGTCACTCATATCAGAGCGAAACATGGGGAAGATTTAGTTTCGAGATTGTGAAATTATCTCATAAAAAAAATATATTATAAAATATTTAATCAACTTCAAAACGTAAAATCTAGGGAAGATTTAGTTTCGAGATTGTGAAATTATCTCATAAAAAAAAAATATTATAAAATATTTAATCAACTTCAAAACGTAAAATCTAATTGTAACTTTGATAAACACCCTTAATTTTTTCTCTTTTTATTTGTATATTATTTCTCTCCTTGTATTAGTAACCTAATATTATTTATTTTTATTTTTTATTTTTTAATAAAATATTTTAAATTTAATGAAAAGGCTATTATCACTTTCTATCTTAGGGGATGCAACAATCTCACTTGGCTAATTGTGCCCAATGTTTTGGCCGAGATTCAAACCACCTTATTTTCTTATAATTTATTGGGCCTAATACCATTTCCTCTAAAACCATGCCAGTTATGTTCTGTCCCATATATATTAATTTCCTTTAAGGATGGTGACTTTTGGATCTAGTGGATTTAAGAATTATGACCACATTTAATCGGGTCTTTAAGAAGCCTTCAAATCTTAGAGGTGGGAACAAAATTGCTTTCATAAAGAGATATGATAATCATTGTTTTATTTTTTCATTCTTCTTTCTAACTGACAATCTTTCACTGCATAGAGAGATTGTAATAATAAATAAAATAAAATAGTGCAAATTGCAGAAGCCAATCACAAGATCATCTTCAAACTATTATATAACAATTAGGTTTAAGTATGTCTCATCATAGAGTGCAAGTAATGGAAGTGTAAACTCAATCCAAAGTAAGTGCATGTTAACACAGCTTAATGTAGAGATTTCTATACTACGGTATTTTGTTAAATCCAATTTTTTAAATAAATAGTTTTAAATAATGGTCTCACAGGCATAGACAATGCGTATGAACTGTTTGACAGGTTACCTCAAGAAACGGGGTCTGAAGCCTAAACATGGCATATACATCTCCTTCTCAACCTTTGGATCCTTACTTCCCAATCCATTTGATATTATAATGGGACAGTCACAAATAAGGCAAAAGAAAAGTATTCGGAAATCCACACAGCTGAAAAACATAGTTGAAAGGATAAAGCAGATACACATTCAAGTGCAAGCCCAGTTAAAAGAGTCTCAAGCTAAGAATTAATCAAAACATGATCAGCATGAGTTAAGCAAAAGTTTCCAATTGGGGAGAAAATTTAGCTTTACATAAGCAAATAAAGTCTCAAAGGTAAAGCAAAGAAGTTAAAAACACTTAGGGATGGTCAATTTGAAATTCTTGAATGAGTTGACACTAATGCCCCATATATGTAATCCATTTTAAAAGTTGAAATTATACGTCTTTTAGAGCCTTCTATGTTAGACAGAGGACTTTGTTGCCTTTTGTTGGAGATCTTGCATCTAAAAAGTTAAGAAGAGCTGGCCAAGGCTATGGGAGGTTTAAATGGTAAGGAGATCGATGAAATATAGAGGAATTAAAGCGATACCTGGATGTAGTTGGATTGAAGGCCATGATTTGGTGCATACTTTCTTTGTATGAGACAAACCACACTCACGGACACAACAGATATATGCAAGGTTGGAGAAATTGGTTGGGACGCATATTACAAAACCCCATTGAAGTAGAATTTAAGAAAAAAAATGAGATGAATCAAAACCAGTCTCCCTACAACTCCTGCTTCAATCTATTCACAAGAAATGAATAGTAGTTCTAAAAATATATGGGTTTAGAGCTACTAGATTCTTGAGCTCGATAGAAAACTTTTGAAGTCTTTAGAGGAAATATCAGTTGTAAAAAAAAAAACATTATATATTAAATACATTGATATAAACTTAACTACCTAGGGTAAAGGATGTCGTAAAGTTAAAACCTAAATGTACACATTATTAGGATCTTGATAATACTTTTCATTTTAATATACATACTCTAAAAACATCATGTAGACCTTATTTTTAGGCTGCAGCTCGCCAAATTGGAGAAGTGAAAGGTCAATACCAAGGAGAAAGAGTTTGGGGAAGTGAAACCATGAAACATATCCCATGGCATGCACGAATTGCAAGATATGCACAAATGGATTTGTTTTAAAGGCTTTAGAAATTTTCAAGAAAATAGAATATGTAGGTGTAAAGTCGGATTCCACAACATTTATCAGCAAAATGCAAAAACATAGACTAGGCATGTCAATGGTTTGACAGAATATGAAAAATCTGGGCGCATAGACAAGGCACATGAGCTGTTTGGAAAAATGTGTGGGGTATAGAATAGGTGCGTGGGCTATTTGACAGAATGCCTCAAAGAAACGTGGTCTCACAATCTACCATGCTTGAAGGATATGCACATAATTAATTTATTGAATAGGTTGTAGAAACTTTCAAGAAAATGCATTCGGTAGGTATAAAGCCAATTTCCGCAACCTTTACCAGCATGGGAGCATTCATAGAAAAGCCTAAGATTCACATATGATGAATTCAAGTGATAAAGATGGAATCTTTTATAGTTAAGTATCAGACTCAAATCCACTATTCTCTCTATGTGAAATTAATTCTGGCAACCATTACAATTCTAATGTGCAAATAGCTCGACTAGAGTGTTGATTACATTTTCCTATAAACAGAAATGAGCATAGAGCAAACGAAAGACCTTACCAATCTCAAGATCTTGCCAAGGATGTGCAGCAACCGACCTCCCAGACGCAGACGCAAAATTCCTTTCATTCAAAGATGAATTAGGAGGGTGTGAATCCTAGGTTTCGTTGCCAGCAACATTGGTACTATGTTGGTACTGGAGGAAGTCATGTTTGAAAACTACGCCAAAATGGAAGCTTTGGAACATGATATGGAAATCCACAAATAAATAATGGAAGGGGAATTTCTAGCGGATGGTATAGACGCAATTCCCCTGGCAGACAAAATGCAAAAACATAGACAAGGCTCGTGCACCATTTGACAAAATTTCTTCGAGGAAATGTGGTCTCGTGCTTTGCAGCAATTGCAGGGTATATCTCAAGGGATTCTTAGAAGAGGCTTAAGAAACTCTCCCAAAAATGCAATCAACAGTGTCACATTGAACTTCCCCCCCTTCTCCACACGTCTTGCATGTCTCCCTTTTTCTTGCACGTTTCCCTTCCAACAAAAATATTTGTACTACCTAAAATTTTGCTATTAAATACATGACCCAATAATAGGACATATGTCTTATGTTGTGCACTATTTTTATTTATTTTTAAATATCTAATCCATCTAGTAAATGTTGTGATTCAGTTCTAGCATCATAGCTGAAATCTATAATAATAAAATAGTTAATTTAATTTTTTTATCCATAAGAGCATGATATAACAAATTAAATACAATCTTCTTGTCATACATATACTAAAGAAATAATTCTCATCATAGAGAGCTTTTCATTGATAGTGAACGACTATCGTCTTGAGTCACTAATCATTTTTATATCAAATGGAGTGCATACTATTTCAAGTTAAGTATCTTATCTTGGTAAGTAAATGCTTCAATTTATCTACTCAAATAACAAGCTAAGCCACATTAGTCCATTTGGCCTCATGTAAATAAAATTTCAAAAGAAAATTATTATACAAACTTCTCTCAAAATATCCCAACTATGCAATTTCAATTGTAAAACAATAGCACCAACTAAGTCTCTTAATTTCCCTATCAATGATGTTTTAAACCTAAGAAAACCATATTAATACACATTAAGCACATTAAAGATTAATCTATTACTTTAATTGATTAGAAAATGTTGGAAACTTGAAGCCATTTAAAGACAATTTCCACATAACCCAAAAGAGAAATCTATGCAAATATGCGTTCAAAATCCACATGCAAGAGAATAGACAGCATACCCATGAAAATATGACACAAGATATACCCTAGAAAAACCCTCAACCTAGCCTCCAAAAGCATCCATCTCTTATGTATTATTCAACAATAAAGATTACAATACATCTTCAGAGTCTTCATGAACACCATTGAAGCAACAAGCCCTCTCCAAGCAATCCATGTGAACAAGCATGCAACCACACATCCCATACCATGCTTCAAACCCTCACAAATGCTAACCAGAGCTAACTTGCCAATTGACCAACCTAAATAACTACCCTTGTGGTTGCTTTTATAGAAACAAGCTCCCACAAAACCATCAAGTGGTATTACACAAAACCTTGTGACTAAAATCATGAGATTACAAAACCATGTTCTCACATTTAATATTGGGTACTTTATTTAATTTTATTTTTCCCAATAATAAATAATTACATTTTTATCAACTTAACTTATGTCCCAATGTTACATACAACATAAAATGGCCCCAAGAATAATTACATTAAATACATTATGCAAGGTGTACAACACACCTTTTTCTAACATTCTCCCACTTGTTGTATACATTGCATAAGGGGAACAAGTAACCTATATACATGAATCAAATGAACAATCCATATAGCCACATGTACCAAAATGGAATCAAAGTGCTCTATGTGCTCCATCAAGATACCTGCAACAAGAATCATACACTCAATCCAAAGGTAACAATATGCACCAGTAGTCATCAAGATACACAAAACCATAGCTGAAATAGCACCCATAGCAAGTGCCAACACATCCAACTATCCATACCTCCAAGGTTTACAAAACATAGTAAACTCATGCCCTAAAAAAAATATACACCAATAAACTGCAATCCTAAACTCCATGTGCAAAACCTGTCAAAGAATGACATACACATCCAAGAGCTCCCATTGCATGGGTAATGCAAATCTGAAAAATATCAAGCCATACCAAGTCTACCAATAGCATCATATAGAAAGTGTAATCAACATCATGTAGTACCAAGGAATCATCCATAATGATATGCAAAACCTGTATACCAATAACATGTAAGAACAACTCTCATCACAAGTCTCCAAAGCTCTCCCAAGTTCTCCACACCCAAAAAAGAAAAAAAAGATAAAGGAACCTCCATGCCATCACCCAAGAACATAAGTGAAAACACATGACCACAAGCTAGTGATCACTTTAGCTCCAACCAAACCTCAAACCAATGTAATGTGAAATTGAATATCCAAGAAGATAACCAAGACGAAAGAGATAAACATTGCACATCATATACCTGTAGAAAATCCTTCTACATACACCTCTAAATGCCAACTGTGTCAAGTATGATCTCCTCCACAACATCCCAAAAGAAAATCCATAAGAACACCTAACCGTTCAATCACCAAGATCAAACATAACATATGTATCATGTAATCAACATGGATGTAAGCCTCTCATAACCAAAGAAGATCAAACTAAATCCATTCACAATGAAGGAAATAAGCCCAAAACATCTCCTAAACTCAACATCAATTAATGCAATCACAATGCATAAGGAGATATACATGCCAACACTCCTAAAATGAATCCTCCAAAACCATATATCCATAGCTCAAGATCCATATGCATGAGAAGATAAAGCATAAACATAATGCACCTGAAAGAAACAATGGGCAATACCTCTCAAGTGAAACTGCCGAGTAGACCAAGAGTGGGGAATGAGAATGCTCCTCCAAGACATCCAAGTCATCATGACTCATCCAAGAACACTCTCCTCATAGGTCCATGTTGAACTCACGTCCAACCAAGGTGTAGGCTCCTTGGACTTCCTGCTAAAACCTCATCAAGAGTAACCATCTCAACACATGTCTAATCACAAGAGAACTCTAGCCTCACCTATGTCTCCAAGTATCCATGAGTACCTATAACCAACCAATCCATGCCAAACTCCACATTCAACATAGCACCATCATGAAGTAATCAAGCAAATGATAGATGTGCCCAATACCAAGAGAACCACACAAGATCAATGTCAAAGCTCCAATCATGATCAGGGACATAAACATGACAACATGATCTAACCATCTCCTACTAGGAGATCTCATACAACAATGCATACATCCTGGTTTTAAGAGAACAAGTACCATGCCAAAACTCTAACACGTGATCAAGAGTAAACCATGATATAATACCATAACACCCTAAACCAAGAATCAACATATGTACTCGATATGAATAAAACCATCCCCTATCAATGAAACCAAAGATGCCAATGAACCATCACTGCATAAAAGTAGAATCCAAGAGTCCATCCATGACACCAACAACTCCCATTGAACTGTGATACCGAGTCACACATGGCATCATGACAACCATCCTCTCCATGAAGATCATCCAGGTCTACACACACAACTAAAATGTTAGTAACACAACAAGTAGAACCAAAATCTCCAAGCCAAGAAGATACCTACAACCACCAAACCATTATAAAAATATCCAACATCGCCAATCCATCACTGTCAAAAGCTCCCACTAAAAAGTGTAATCAAGCTATCCATGAAATCATGATAACAATCTCCTCATGAAGATCAACCAAAAGGCCCTCACACAATCAAAGAACTCAAATGTAACAAGAGCTCCCAAGAGGAAAAGTAAAACCATGATCCTCAAACCAAGAAGATACATCGCCACAACCAAAATCAAGAACCAATCCAACACCACCAACAATGCACCTATATAAACCATCATGATATGCAAAAGTATCTAAAGCTCAAGAAACATCCAATACACCATGATCACCACCAAATGTACCAACAACTCAAACCAACTGTGTCCCACATATCTGCATAATATAGTCAACTACATAGGTCTCACATCATGACTGTACCTAGTAATACAATCTCACCTCCTCAATATGACAACAAAACCAAAAAACCAAGTGACTAAACTAAGCCACCAAACTGAAAATGCATCAACACTGAAATATCTATGGGAAAAGACAACCCATGTTCAAGTCATAAATGCAACATGTAAGTGTAGACCTCCTACAACATTGCACAACTTGTAGATACAACAATGCAACATACAAATCCAAATATATACTGATAGCCACGTCAAAAGAGAGAATAATCTGAGATTTACAACTGAGCATACAATGAATCCAACATCAAATCTCTAAGATCCGATCATCCATAAACTCATATTATCACCATAGTCAAAGTAACCCATAAACAAATCAGATAAAGAAAATAACAAATAAACCATGCGAAAATAACTCCAAACCTAATCCACTGTATAGTGCTCTGAACAAGTTTTTCATCGATTATTCAAAGTCCAAAATCGGACTTTGTATGCACCTGATATCACCTCTCGAAGCTCAAATAGAACTTCTGACTTCCAACATGAAAAACACTATCAAAACTGTAAAGTCTCAAAAAATCACTAGCGCCACAACATAGAGCATCCAATCTGCTTTCCAATGAGTCTAAGAAGAGCAAAAATAGACCACTTGGGTGAAAGTTATGCCCCTCTGAAGTAAAATAGTAGTTTGCATGTGAAGCAAAAAAATTTAGGTGGTTGAGTAGTTGCCCCACCCGAGTGGCGCCGCTTAGCTGGTGGTGGCAAGGTGGAAAAACCAAAATTTCTATCAAATACACTTTAATTTTCAAATAGTTTTTCAATTTTCATTGAACCCCATTTAAAATATTCACGGGTGGAATTTTATAAATAAAATTTAATTTTTTTAAGGGTTTAAAACCCCTTATAAAGGGGACGGCAGTTGGCAGGCCCACCCAGCAGAATGCCAGCGGTACTTGTCGGTCGGTACCACGCCGGCTGCAAGCCGCTAGACGGTACCTTCCTGCAAGTGTTGTCGGCCCTGCAAGGCACGTCAGTCAGGAGGTGGGGCGGACCCCTCGCCCCCCTTCAAACTTTATTAAAAAATATATATTTTTTATTTTTTTTCATCTTATTTTGCAGGTTAATGCCGATGGGATTTTTTTTTATTTTCAAATTTTTAATTTTTATTTTATTTTGCAGACGCCCTGGACGACCATACAGCTAGGTTGGGGCTATTTTTTTTTGTTTCACAGTAACAGAATTAGGTCAAGTTATATATCAAATTTCGTCTCTCGACCAACCTAGATCCAACCATGAGGTCTATTTTGTCTTAGGTCATCTGTAATTTTTCCCCCACAAAACCCTCATTTGAATACATAGCCAAAAAACCCTTTTCACCCAAAATTTCTCACACCCCAAATCTGCAAACAACCCATCAAAACAACAAACCCAAAATCCTCAAATATGCAATAAACAACTTGCAAAACCCTCATATCTTTCCATGTCTTTCATTCTCTCATGTAGTACATAGATTCAAACTCAAACAAAAAAAATTCTTCAACCAAGGGTTATACAATCACAACCATGGCTCTGATACCAAATGTTGGAAACTTGTAGCCATTTAAAAGCAATTTCCACATAACCCAAAATAGAAATCTATGCAAATAAGCATTCAAAATCCACATGCAAGAGAATAGACAACATACCCATGAAAATATGACACAAGATATACCCTAGGAAAACCCTTAAGAGGGAAAAACCTAGCCTCCAAAAACATCCATCTCTCATGTATTATTTAGCAATAAAGATTACAATACATCTTCAGAGTCTCCATGAACACCATTGAAGCAACAAGCCCTCTCCAAGCAATCCATGTGAACAAACATGCAACCACACATCCCATGTCGTGCTTCAAACCCTCACAAATGCTAACTAGAGTTAACTTGCCAATTGACCAACCTAAACAACTACCCTTGTGGTTACTTTTATAGAAACAAGCTCCCACAAAACCATCAAGTGGTATTACACAAAACCATGTGACTAAAACCATGAGATTACAAAATCATGTCCCCACATTTAATATTGGGTACTTTATTTAATTATTTTCTCCAATAATAAATAATTACATTTTTAGCAACTTAACTTATGTCCCAATGTTACATACAATATAAAGTGGCCTCAAGAATAATTACATTAAATACATTATGCAAGGTGTACAACACACCTTTTTCTAACATAATATAATATTAAGGTTTCACTTTTCTACATCCAAAGAAACCTAATTAAAACCAAAATTTAATAAAGCACTTTAATTTTCTCCTTCAATTCTTCTTGAGCTAATTTTCACGTTAGTAACTCTCTTTTAGCCTTACATTTTATTTTCCATTTACTCATAGTCCTCTTGTAATTTTTATAATTGCTTGATTGAATTAAATTCAGTGTGAAGTTTCAATATTGTTGCATCCAATGTTGAGACCTTACTAAGCATCTTCATTGACAATTTTATAAATTGATGTGGAACATAATTTATTTAAGGCTTCTTATGAGTAATAGAAATGGCTGATATGAGAAATGTATTCATTTCAATATCAAAAGGAGATTCTAAAATGTATGGTGTTGAATACCTTAGTGTATTAGATAGATACTTACCATCCCCTAGCCAAATTTAAAAATCAACATCTGCAATCTAAAAGTAAGGAGCAAAGCTGTGAAATTATTATCTTATTTAGTTCATTTCCTTATGAGCACATGAACTTAGGCATGAAACCATAGATCTAAAATATCTAAATGAATAGAATGTGATTCATAATTTCAATTCTCATCAATATGCACACCCTAAATAATCATTTAAAAAGGGAACCAATATTTATCGGCATATATTTTCCTCCATTTAATACACACAAGGATTTAGGGACATGGATAAGCCAAATATGACCTATCAATAAAAATGTTTGCACCTATTGAAAAAAAGGGTGGGGCCTTACAATACGGATCTATGCGGACCAATGAGGACAAAGAGTCTACAAGGTGACATTTACTTTATGATGCTTATTTATGATTATTCTAGAATGACTTGGATTTGTTGGTGTGAATGGGATTATTTTCTAACTAATCATTAGTGGGAACCTATTCACATGATGAGTTTACTTAGGAGTTAAGTTATTCCTAGGCATCATTTCTAGAAGTTAGTTATAATGGGGCCATGTCTCATTATTTTCTTTTAGTCAATTAGGATTTTAATAGTTATGTCATGTATTTAATATTTTCTTTGAGCATTTCATGTTTGTATCAAGGGTGGTTGTCATACCTCATCACACCTTGCCTATATATTTAAGGTGCTTGTACATTATATCATATCATCAGATATCATATCATTCATCTCATTTATCAATATCAACTCTCATATTCATGCAAGATCATGTTATAACACTTTCATGTGGATGGTATCTTTCTTGGTTGATCCTTTGAAGATTGCAACTTCATTTGGGTTCATTAGCATTTCCAACATGGTATCAGAGCTTAGGCCTTGTAAAGCCCATCTCGTATTGGAGAGTTGTAAATTTCTTGAAGAGAGAATTCATTGTAGGTTATTGATGTTAAACAGGCATAGGACAATTGAGAGGGGGGTGAATCAGTTGTCGCAAAATTCAAACTTAAGACAATACTTATCAATT
This sequence comes from Sequoia sempervirens, assembly GCA_007258455.2. NCBI lineage: Eukaryota > Viridiplantae > Streptophyta > Pinopsida > Cupressales > Cupressaceae > Sequoia > Sequoia sempervirens. The sequence continues at coordinate 204,987 of VDFB02129226.1, forward strand.
CCACAACCACACTATTTTGTTATTAAGTAAGAGGATGAAACACAAATAATAGAAAGTAAATCAACACAATGAACACTAAATTTTTACGTGGAAAACCCAATAAGGGAAAAACCATGGTGAGGATTAACTCACAATATAAAGAGATTATAAAAC